>FXXK01000714.1:131751-209850 GCA_900184695.1 Betula pendula | reverse complement strand
TTAGTATCCGTTAAGTCAACAAATAATTAAATCAAATCAAATCAAATTTGACACCCAAACAAGAAGAAGAGCGAATAAAAACTCGAAAATAACCAATTAAGCATTAAAACATGAATTGTAACAAAGCAAATCGAATCCTTAAGAAGACATGATTAGAACTTCAATCGAGCTCTAACTAAAGTATTAGCTACACATAATTTAGATGAAAACCATACTAATAAGAAAATAATAAAGGAAGAACGAAAAATAAAAAATCCTTCTCTGATGCAGCTTTTATTCCTCTCCTCAAGTTTGTGTATTTGGTTTTAACGAATTATGAGAGTATTTATAGAGTTTTGGAACAACCCTAGTCAATATTGTGCAACCTACAACTCCAAATCCGTGTTGGAGTAGGGGATTTCCTTTTCTTTTTCGTAAGAATTCCATGGGTTCTTTTTCGTAACAAACCAGAAACCCATCCTAAGAATTCCATGGGTTCTTTTTCGTACTTATCTCCCATCTCATTTATAATAATCCACACATAAGCCAGGCAGGTTTAGTAGTTCGTTGTCGTCATGTCAATACAAATTCAACTATCATCCTGCCTCAATCAAATTTTAAACACTTAAATACAATTGGCTCACAAAACTGATAGGTGCTAGAATCACCAATTAATCATTAAATCAAAACTTCACTCGATCAGATTTAGATCAAACTCTAATTTAGATGTGTATCTCAAAATTTCTTGGCTAGGAATTTACGGATTATAAAATCACAACCCATCAAATTTTCAGCCCAACATTTACATCCAAACGGTCCTTTAACACCAAAAATTCAATCAAGAATAGGTAATTTGTTATTAATCTATTGCCTACACTTACATCAGATAACTAACGTCATCAGCTTAAGCATTTGCTAAAACAATCTAACTCATCTTACGGCCAGTTAGCCTTGTAGACTAAAAAAAATCATGTTACTTGCGTAAGGCTTAACGGACAGGTGGCTTGTAAAAAGAACACATGAATTCTTTTCTTCTAGTATTCTTTATTCCTAAGTATTCAAGTAACGTGTCATCCTTTTCTTTTATTTTATAAAGCCACGTATGTCCCTAGCCTTTGTTACAAGCTTATTACGTAGACTATCCTTGAGTAGTTTGTCTCATCGTTAATATCTTCCTAACATATAACTAAATTTCCCTCTTTTTATTCTGAATTCTAAATATTTTTAGTCTTTTAGCTCTTCCTAAAATCAGCTAATTACATAATACTAGACCATTTAATTAATCAAGCTTTATTCTTAATCAAATCTCTTGTCCTCATAATTTCTTTAAAGCTATGTAATACCATTAGCATCCTTCTTCAAATATTGAAAGCTTATTTCAAAACATTGATCAATTATTCCAATATATCTACACAATAAAATGTAAAATCCTTAATACTTGAAATTGAAGCTATAATTAAAATTTCATAAATCCTTCTTATCCTCAAAATTAAAATGACCTTAGCTCTGTGGGATAAAAATTGGGGTATTAGACCCAATGTTTGGGCTTAGGTTTTATTGCATTAGCCCAATGCTCTTTTAACTCTTCTTAAGCCTTTAAGAGTTAATCCCTGAGCCCAAATCTCTTTTAATTGCTTAAGCTCTTAGGAATAAATTCTTAAACCCATTCAACTCCAAATAAGAAGCCACATAGGTATTAAATTCTTTGGCCCAAGTTTTATTAAATAAAACAACCCAAATAAATAAATACATAACTGAGGCCCAAAACAAAATAGTCAATTTACATAGGTGAGGATCGATCCTATTAGAGGAGGATTGATCCTAGCTAGTCAGGATTAATCTTGACAATTTAGGGACCGGCATAAACATTTCTTAATGCATCTAGAACGCTCTCGAACCCTAAAACGACTCAATCAAATCCTAGAACAACTCCTAAAGTCTCTGGATGTGACGCCCCAACAAAATCATTTAACTGGTAAATGACTTAGTGATTCGCCTCCTAGCCTTAACCTCCTTCAAGTTAAAACTCAAGGATTATACACTCTCAGAGGTGAGAGTTGATAAGTGCTGAATGTTACACATTCAAGCCCCTTAATTCACATATGTTAATCTTTTAGTTTCATTATAATATGATGTTTTGTGTTGTTTTTGTGTTTTTTCTTTATTTTGTAGGTTTTGAAAGAAAAACACTCAATTCCATTAAGTTCTGGGCTCAAAAGACATATTGGAGAAAAGCTGAAGAATTTGGCTTGAGTCATATCCGCATTTAGCTCGAGCCATATCTACATTTAGCTCGAGCCATATCCACATTTAGCTCGAGCCATCTTTTAGCTCGAACCATATCTATATTTAGCTCGAGCCACTTTGCGCGCTGAATAGTAAAGTCGGCAGAACCCGATTTGGAAAGATCCTAAACCTATTCCAACTCGATTTTGGACTTCCTAGGGTGCACGAAATTGACTAGGGTTGTTCCTAAACTCTATAAATACTCCCCTAAGTCCTCCAAAACAATTACACAAACTAGAGGAGAAGAATCAAAGGCTTCAAAGAAGGGTTTTTCTTAGTTCTTTCTTTCTTTTTAGTTTTTCATTGTTATTTTCTTATGGGGATGATTTTCATCCAAATTATATGTAGCTAATACTTTAGTTAGGGCTTGATTGAAGCCCTAATCATGTCTCTTTAAGGTTTCAATTTGTCTTGCTACAATTCATATTTTGATGTTTAACTTAATTATTTTCGATTTTCTTAAATTCCTCACATGTATGTGTTTGATCATCATATGCTTGTGGTATGGATATGTTATTTAGGTCAATTTGGATGGCCGAGTCCTGGGTCTAATAGAGTAACAAAAGAACCCCATCACAGGTTCTTGGATTAATCAACATGGAAAATCAGAGTAGATGCCATGCTCTAGGCTCCATGTGTTTGTCGATCTCCATAGTTTTATGCTTTCTTTAAGAACAACTTAGTATATGTCATGATGAATCCTTTGAGAAAGAAAAGAGTTAGAGTAGATGTCATGCCTAACTCGTTGCTTAGGGAGATCAATAGCCTAAGGAGTAGATGTCATGCCCTTAGGTTGGCAAACATTGAGTATCTTGATATGTTTGTAGCATTGTGCATATTGTTTACCTTATTTGAATATGATTAGCGGAGGATATCAACGCCATAGCCCTTTATTTTTATTATTTCAATTCAATATTTGATCTCGTCTAATTCAAGATATCTTTTTAGGAATTTCTTTTTAAACATAATTTACCAATCTTCGTGGGAATGATCTCGTATTTGCCGTCTATACTATCGTTTTGATCTTGTGCACTTGCGAGTAAAACGTATATTTATTCGCCTATTTATTTAGGTGGATATTTGTACAACAAGAGTCTACAGCGAAAAACTTGTCACTTATAGAAATAGAGATAACAATTAATATCCACAAATATAAGAATACCAGAATAATTGAAAACAACATTAATATAGCATAAAAACTTATGTCTCCAAAACTATCGTCAAAGACCAGTCATCAAATTAAAATAAAAGTTACAACTCGAGTATGAGAAAACATCATCAAAATCAAAGCATATTCTTCAAAACATAAAGTATATAGGTTATATCTATCATATCACGTCGGGTATCTCCTCCGGTTCTCCACATTCTACTCGCCACATTGGGTCCAACTTTTCAAAGATTATCCACAGAATGCCCTCTAACTGGACCATACTCCTCGAATACTCTGACATCGTCTAAACTATCTATTAGCAGTATAAGATCATAAGTGGAAAATATACAAACATAAGTCCATGACCTAGTGAGTAATAATACACATGTTATACATGTTACAATTTTGTGAACTCAGTTTATAAATCACAATCATTGATATTTACAGTCATGAAATAAATTTGTTATGACAATGCAATATATTTATATAATACATGATATATTCAAAAGCATGTGATATGTTAATAATATGGTCTACTCGAAACATTACCCTTCTCAGTAGAGTTTGCGCATCCCAAAAGACTTCTGGTATAATTTTGGTGCCCCGAACATTGCACAAATATACCATCTTATACTAACAGTCCGGCTGAGTCCGAGCTCAGATGTCCTATAATAATTAGCAAAGTTATAACAGTGACCCCACTATAAAAATGGTGCGCTAGTCACAATTTTTAACCATTGGATCCAAGGCTCCCATCATTCATAAAACATTTGACCATAGAATTAGCTTGTAATAGTAGTAAGCTCATGGCCTTTTTCTCCACACGAGATGATGTAACTTGTCATACGATGCAACCTTAATCTTTTTTACCGTATTTTATATGCATACATTTTACAAACTCATTATTTAATTATCTTGTTAATCACAATCATTTTCATAAAATGGAGTTCACAGTTACTTTAAAATGGGCATTTCATAAGAGTCATAAAAATACATGTTTTATACATAAAATAGTCATCCTATTCGAAAAATAATAAAAACAAGTATCCCTATGAGTTTTTACTCACTTGAGTCGTAGAAATCAACCAAATAGTCCTCCATGTAGTCTCTGACTTCCGAATCTGAAAAATGATTTTATCATTAGTCTTATACTTGAGCTAAACAAATACTAAGCCTCTAATAACCCATAAGGACTTTCTGTCAGAGCATCAAACGTTTGACTAGAAGGTCGAACGTTCCAAGCCCAAACATCGAACGTTTGACCAGGAGAGTCAAACGTTTGATATGGTCTAGAAACTCATTCTGGACTAGAACCTCGACTCTTTCTGGATTCTAACATCTCCTAAGGTCTTTCTAAGGTCTTACTAGAGGAAATAAGGGTTTCACACTTAAAAAATGGGGTTCGAAGTGCTAAACTCCTTAAACTAAGATAAAATTATCATAAACCTCAATGATCAAACATATTACTTACAATACAACAACTAAGACAAAACAACTAACTAAACAAAGTAACAACAAGCAAATAACAACATAAAATGAGTTAGGCTAGGATAGATACCTCCAAAGCCCAAAGAGCTCCTTACTCCTTCAAACTCTCTCCTTTACACACACACAAGTGATTTATGAGCTCCAAGTCGAGAGTGAACAGTATAAGGGAGGGGTAGGGCTCCTATTTATAGGGCTGGAGTGTCTGGTTAAAGACTGATGAGGTTTTTGGTCCATCAAACATTCGGTGGTAGGTAGTAGTGTAGTGGTACGACATCGACTGTTTGATGTACAATTACCCAACGGTCTTAGAGTTTCCATTGAACGTTCCACAAAAGTATAGAACGTTTGGTACAGTTTGACACACACATTGAATGCGTGACCTCAGGTGAACAGTGTTGTACAATGCATCATGACACGATTGAACGTTGGAACCAAGCATCGAACATTCCACGGAATCTTTCAAACGTTCCCCAAACGTATGAGGCTCCAAACATGACCTTAATCTTATTAAATCTTTGAGGCATTACACTGGAATAATCTAGGGTTCAACCTAATCATATCCTACAGTCAAAACAAAAATCAAACAGTCAATGACTTTGCTACAATCTCTAAATATAAATAAATACAAAGGATAACTCCACTTACCCTCTCCCCAAAATGACACAATTTTTGCAATATTCCCCATAAAATTCAAAATCTTTCAATTTAATGTATCTACGTTTTATTTTGTTGCAATGTTTCCCCTCCTTTACAATTTTCTATTAAATCCTAATGGGAGAGTGTTAAATTACCTAAATACCCTCAATTTTTTAGTTTTTTGAATCTTTATTTTAAAAAACCAATAGTGACCCATAGTGACCTTGCAGTGGGTCTGCTGACCCACAATAGTGGGTCACCTTGTGACCTAAAAAGGCTTTTTTTTTTTTTTTTTTAAAAAAAAATAGTCGTAATTAAGGGTAAATTTGTAAATTTTTTTTTAAAATTAGGGGAATAAAAGGTCATTTCACCCATTTTGCCTTTTGATTTAACAGAACACTCTAACGGAGGGGGGACATTGCAACTAATTAAAACTTCGAAACATTAAATTGAGAGACTTTGAATTTAATGGGGCACATTGCAAAAAGTGGGGCTAAGTGAAGTTATCTCTAAATACAACCTTCAAAAGACACGAGCTACGACTCCAAATCAATATAAAAACTCTAATGACCTAAGAGGATAAAATAACAAAACGACGATGATTGGTGAAACCAATCATTTTGCTCACTTTGCGAGGCTTAGAAACTCTAAAAAATTGACCCAAAACAAAAGAACGGTGCTCCAACCTCACAACGGCAATCCAACAGCATCTTCGTACCTTGAAATTCTTGCAACATTGTTTAGTGAAGGTTAATTGTGAATATATAGAAGTTACAATCGCACTATGGCTTAAGAAAACCCTAAAATCGCATTCTATCGCATGGGGATTGATCACTAGGATTTTTGAGCCATGAGGATCGATCTTCTCCTATGGAGGATCGATCCTCTAGGTCAGAAACTAACCCAAAGGTCCTTCCAATGATTGAAAACTCCACGGACTTCTCCCGACTCGACTCCAACTACCCATAGGGTCTAATGTTATACTCGATATATGATTAGAAGATTTTATAAACTTAATTATGTAAATAACTAAGTGGAATTGATAACCAAGAGTAAGAAAGTAATTGAAAGTAAGAAGAATTGACAAACACACAGAAAAAGCTTCAAGAAAGTTATTTCAGTGACTTTACATTCAAATTAGTAATTTCAGATTGACCTTTATAGAATAAATTGATCATAACTTTTGATTATGAACTTCGATTGAGGAAAAATTTGTGGCGTTGAAAAGATAACTCAAAATGCAACAACTTATACTTCATGAAAATTTTCCAATTCCATCATTTTGGAGGTCAAATAAGCTTGGCAATAGGCATCATTTGCAACTCATTTGAAGCTGCGTCCAAATGAGATCAGACAGAATGTCCGTCCGCGGTTGCATCTGGACGAACTTTGCTACTGTTCACTCAGTATGCTTCGTTCGCAAGTCATTCGCAGCTGCGTCTAGATGAACCCCGCAACTGTTCAATCAGTAGGCTTTGTCCGTAGCTGGGTCCAGATAATGGCCGTCCAGACGGTTGTGCACAGTAGTATGCTATAAATAGCTTAAATACGATTTTTTAGCTCATTCTCCCTCATTTTCTCACTTCCAATGGTCTGAGCTCTCCCCTCTCTCTTAGAGTTTGCTTTAAACCTTAAGAGTGTGATCTTTTAAGGCATGAGTTGTGATTCCTAACATCGGCAACGCATTCTTTAGTGTTAGATTGTCGTTTCTACCAATTATTTGAGGTAAATTTTCAAACCCATCTCCATATTTGCAAGATTAAGCTATATACTTATGCGTGTTGCTTAATTTTGATTATTTGTCTAGAAAATTATCATATTTGTGGAGTTTGAGTATTGGATCAAAGTTTCGTAAGTCAGGACTTCGTATCTTTAAGGTAAGTGTTAAAGTTAGCTAAGTTAGTTGGGTTTTACTTGAAATTCTGCATATTAACCCTAGAGATTCTCTATAAGTTAGCTTTGTTAGCTTTTGGATTATGTTTTGAGTCCCATGCAAGTTATGAGTCTCATTTAGTTCTGTGCTTATGAGATTATAAGCACTTGTAGGTGTATAGATGTATGTTTTAGATTATGGATTATGCCTTATGATCACATGCAACATTATATTGTAGTTTCTTAAGATCGAGCAATTGTGTTGGTGTTTAATTATTGAGCAATAAAGCAGAATACTGTGAGTATAATTATTCATTGAGAAAAGATATCATTTTTATGCTTTCAAAGATTATATTAAGTTCGAACCAATCGTATGTTGTGTTAATGAAATTATGATGATATTTTGATACCTTTGATTATGTTACGAAATGTGTGATGAAATGTAATTTATGAAAGGATGTTAAATGTTACATGATCATGATAAAAAGAAAGTGAAATATTTTATAGAATGAGCATGAACATAGATATATGTGAGAATAAATGCATAAAAGATTAAAAGTATTGGAACTGGGTCCCCAATATCGCATAATTGCCATTGGAGGGTTAAAACCCTTGATGCATTAGGACTGAGTCTCAGAATCGCATAGTTGTTATTAGAGGGTTGTAGCCATTGATGCTGAAAATAATAAAATGATGTAAAGATGATGTCCCTAGCATTGCAGTAAGGGGTAGTTGCTGTTAGAGGGTTAGAGCCCTTGAAGCTGGAACATCGAAATGATAGAAGAGGTTGATGCCTTGATGAAAGTATGAAAGTTAAAGTAATGCGATAGATATCCACCCACATCATTCAAAGTTTTAAATTTGCCTATTCCATTTTTTTTTAGAGGAATAGTTATTTATTTTCGTAAAGGAATAGTTATTCCTCGGAATAAGCCCTTATCAAATAAAAAAATGGCTAGGAATGGCTAGGAATAGCTATTTCATTTCAGGACCTTTTCTGTAAACCAAACGGAGCCTTAGTGTAATATTTCTCTAAGAGTAATGACAGATGTCTCTTTTATGTCCACTCAAAATTGATATCATTTTTAAAATACCATTGGATTAAAATCTAATAATGATTTAGAGTAATGATACAAGTCAACCTTATGTTTATAAGATAGACACCAAAACTTGATATGACCTTTAAAATCGCCATTAAATTTATGATAAATTATTATCGACTTTGGATCCGATCGTAATAAAAGCTACATTAATTTTTAATAGACACAAAGTAAACAATAAGTTAACATATATAATTACTCAATAATTTATTACAAATCTATATTACTTTAAAAGCCATATAATTTTAAGTGACCCAAAGATTGCGGCTATCATTCCTCTTTCTCTAAATACTTTCAAATGCATATACGGCGCCTTCTATCTACCCAGGCGTTCTACTCGCCATACACGTGTGGTAGGAAGTTGGAAGTAGGAAGTAGGAAGCCCAATGAGGATGGAATTCCAGAATGGTTGTTTTGCTACGTGGTGGTATTCTAATGGACAACAGACGAAAAAGTACAGACAATGCGAAACTGTAGAAGAGTGCTACCGTGTCATGTTGATCTAAAACAGAATCCCAAAGTCCAGCGAAGCACAACAACTTCTGGCAAAAGTCCGAACACTCTGTCGACCTATTTCTTTTCTCTCCTGTCTTTCCTCAAAGTAGAGTCATCAGCACGTGCGCGCGTATAAGCTATCTGTTACACTCGCTCTCTTTTTACGACATTTTTATTTTTTATTTCTATTTTATGGCTTATATTCGGCTATGATAGCATTGCCAAGTTGGGGACCCTTAGTCCTTTACAACCACTCTGCGGTGTACACTTTTCTCCATTCGTATTTTTTATTATTACTATTATTTTCGGTGTACAAACCATTCATGCCTCAGAACATGCAGCAACCCAGTTCCCCAACTCAGTATGAAAATAAATTTTCTTCTCTTTTTATTTTTTATTTTTTTATTTTTATTTTTTCAGTAAGATAACTATTAAATTAACAAAACAAACCTACCAGAGGAAGGATGAGATACCCAAACAAACATAAAAACAGTCTTTACAATGTCAGAAGTAAAGACTACAATTAGAAACAAAAAATAGATATAAACAGATCTGGTTTTATAGTTTATTAACTAAAAGGGTTTGTTAGAACATTTTTTAGAGATTTTTTTAAGAATTTTTTTAAATTTTTTTTGATCTTTTTAATCAAATTGGGGCCCACCTCTCAATGAAAGGTGGACTCCAATTTAATTAAAAAAAAAAAAAAATCTTAAAAGAATCCTTAAAAAAATTCTAAAAAATTCATAAACATTTCTCATTTTCATTAACCAAAACGCCGAAGAGGAGGCCGCTTTAAAGATAGTACGCGTAGTGCTGTCCGAAGACTAGATCGTTGAAAAAAAGGTGCATTGCTTGTGAGTGCATTGAAGTGGCCAATGAATATGTCATTTCCTGCGTCTTTGTATAAAAGAGTATGCTTTGTAATATCTCCAAGCCAAAAAAAAAAAAAAAAAAAAAAAAATCAGCCTTACTTTATTGAGAAATTAGTTGAGAATGAGCTCGGAAAAGAAAAAGTTATAACTGAACACTATTGGAGGGGATGTTGCATGTGCCTCACGTGCCGGTAGAGAGGCGGGTTGATGCCTTGATGGTGGCTCGTGATAGATCTTGGGGCAAGGAAGCTAATAGAAGGCGCGTGCGTGATAGAAGTGAACAGTTGTTGTAAACCTAACTTTTTATCTTTCTCACAAAAGGAGAGAAGAAGAAGAAGAAAAAAAAAAGCTATTTTTTATATTCCGTTATCTTTCATTTATTTGTTTTTTTTAAAATTTACTATTAAATTTGTGAAATTAATCCAATTATGAATTGTAAAAATAAATGATCAGATAAAAATAGAGAGATAACAAGTCTAAAAAAAAAAACAAGAAGAAGATAAAAAGGGAGAAAAGAGAGGAGGAAGAAGGGGGTTGACTGTGGAGGAAAGGAGTGGAGAAGGGCAAAGCGGTTTCGGTGGTGAGTTTTTCAAGAGTTTTTTCTCGGGTTGAGAGAGACATAATTGTTTCGCACGTTTCATTTAATAACAAATCCTACTCAATTGATGCTTAGGAAAAGAAAAATCCTGATGAATTGAGACAGAGACGTCTCGATCTATAAATTATCAATCAATTCAGAATATTGGAGACTGGAGAGTATTTCAAATATTATATTTATTCGACAAAAAATAAAGATTCCAACTTACTTCTACAATAATCTCCCAATTTATTAACGCAAGTAAGGCTTGATTTAAAACTTTTTTTTTTTTTTTTAAGAAGATTTAAAACTTTTATGTGACGTACGTAAAGAGGATTTAACCGTTAAACTACTCTACGCGCGCTCAGGGAAAAAAGAAAAAAAATAATAATTAATGCGCTAAAATAATCCAAAAAGAACAAAAGCATATATTGGAAAAAAAAGATAAAAATCAAGAGCAAACACACGTGTCAGGCGAGGAGATGCGGCAGAGTCAGCATACAGGTGAACCAACGAGTGAGAATATAGACGCCCAAATTTGCGCTTAAAAAAAGGAAGCTTTCGCTTTAGCTTTAGACAGGCTCCGAAATGGCGGTGCCGCTGCTGCTTCTCATGGCCTAGAAGAAGTTGTTCGTTTCCTTTCATTTCCTCACAACCTATATTCTAATTGTATGGTGTACACTGTACAACCTCGTTATTTATAGCACCGCCCAAAAAAAAAAATAAGAATAATAATTTGAAGGAAGATTTTTGGTTAATTTGTGAGTTGTAACCGTTTGATCTCTGGCTCTCTCGCCCGGAATGCTGAGGCTCTTTAGGGTTTACCAGCTCTTCTTCACCTTCCTTCTCATTGCCTCTGTCTTCGTCTCCTTCTTCGCAGGTACGTCGCCGTTTTTGCTTTCATTTTCCTTGGATTAGTTTAGAATTTTGAGAGTTTTGGTTCCTACAATCTACAATATCAATTTCTTGTTGCCTCAACTGAGATCTGAAAGAATTTTGGGGTTTGAAATGAAGGAAGAAGAATGTTGAAAAGAATTTTCTTCTTAATGTTTTATAGTATTGTTTTTGATATAGCAGTAATGACGATGTGAAGTTGATTTGTTATCTAACCTTGTAGAGATTTTGTTTGATTGGTTGCAGAGTAGCATGCTATGCCGTTTTGTTTTCAGAGTCGGTTTCAATAATCGGACACTTGTGGTTAATTGAGTTCTTGCCTTTTCTCAGTGAATGTATGTCGAAGTGATCGGATTTAGTTCTGCCCTCTTTATCATTGGTGCATTATCTTCGGTTTCTCTGAAGTTTAACATTTGTGTTGGTGTTTCTTAGTTTCATTTCCTTAATGAAGTTAACATGCTGATTTTCCATAGGAGCGAGTGATAGGTATCTTATTGCGAAAATATAGTGGGGTATGTTAGCTGTGGCATCAATGGAAGAGTGGGTTTCTGCGTTTTAGCAGCAGAGAAATATTTGAATGAATGCAATTTCAGTGAGGGTGAAAACTAATTTAGCTAAATTATCAGCATATTCATAATTTTCCAAACCATAAGTGATGGGTGTGATAATACTTATAAAAAAAAACAAAAAAAAGTGGATACTGAGCTATTTCTATGATCATAAAATTATTTGTAAAAATGTGCATTCTGATTAGTGGCACCTTGATTGAGGGTTGAATTTACTGTTTCCATTGTTAGAGTTAACTCTTGGGGATTCCACAAAGTACATGTATTTTGCTATTATTAAGATGTTCAGACTATTAGGTGTGATTAATTATCACCATCCATACAACACAACCCTAAACATGCATCACAATTAATTAAATGATTAAAATCAATATTTTCCTATCAGCTTAAGCTTTTGGGATAAGTGTTGATTTTTTTTTTTTTAAAAGTAATAGAAATTTTATAGAAAGTGTAAGGTACCCTTAAATATACAAGCAATATACATAGGAAACACCAAACAAAAAACCAAGCAAAGCAACAAAAAGAAACCCACAAAACCCGAAAAGCCCTCAAGCCCAACAAGCACACAAACCCGAGCCCACATCACACCCAAAGCCCTTTGCCGAGGCCCAAACAAAGCACTCAACGCTATAGTATATGAGCCTTGCCTTTCCCACGTCTAGAAGACGCAAGTAGTGTCATAATTAATAGAGCATTCTAAGTTCGTATGCTCTCTACTCCTCTAGACTTAGACTATGTACCCTTAACCTCCCGAGTGAGATCCTCTTCTGTGTTTAACAAAAGTGCCATAGACAAATCCTCATCCCCCTTACACAAGCCCCTCTTCACAGGACAAAAATCCTCAACATAACCCATAGCCCAATTCAAGGGCATGGCAGGGGAAAAACACCCAAAGGATAAGGGAAATCTCCATCTACCATGTTAAGTGGTGATTTAACATGGTATCAGAGCCAAAGTCCCGAGTTTGGACTTTGTCTTTGTCATTAACTTTCCATTTTAATTAAATATTACACATGTTGCGCCTCACTTTTAAAGGGAGAGTTTGAGTCCACATGTAAGAGGAAATGTTAGAATATTAATTAAATGATTAAAATCAACCATTTCCTATCAGCTTAAGCTTTTACGATAAGTGGTGATTTAATAAATGAAAATTTGATATCAAAATTCTTTAGTTATGCTTGGTTGAAGCTCAAAGATGACAATGCAATATTGATTCTCCTTTTGCATGTAGAGGCTTCAATGTTCTTTTGTTTTTTTTTTTTTATCCTGAGATAAATGGGGAAAGTGGAAAAAGGGATCAAAGTGGGTCTTTCCCACGAGGCGTCAATATTCTTAAGAGTGTACACTTATGGCATGTTGTCTCAAGTGATGTTGTTCTGCCAACTTTAGAACTTACACCCCCAATAAGTCAATTCTTCTTTTCTTTAAAGTTGACCTGTTCCATGTCTAAACATATTTTGCGTCTTTGAAGACAAAGATGGCAGCTGAGCTTGTCAGTTCTGCAACAAGTGAGAAACTGGCTGAAATGGATTGGGCGAAAAACATTCAAATATGTGAATTAGTTGCTCATGATCACAGGTATGATTCACTGAATTTTATCAGTTTTTTTTTTTTTTTTTTTCAATTGAATAGAAGATTATAACAGTATGAGATTGTAAGTTTGATTGCTGCCTGAATGTGGTCTTCTGTTGTTTAAGCTAGACTTGTGTTTACCTGGGTCAAATTGAGCTGAGTTTGAGTTTTTCTCAGCTTGTCCATCTTCAAGCTGGATGTGCACAATTTTAAACTTGTGGATACCTAAAAATCTTGATGGAGCTCAAATATTTTTTCCCTGCTTTGGAGCTCAAACCATTGACAATCATAATAGGGAATGTCATTTATTTATCCAATGTTGATATGCTGATAAAGAATTTAATTGGTTTTATGGTTAAACCAAAAATATGCTAATTGATTGGTGGCAGCTCTCTGGAAACCCAACTTCGTCATTTCTCTGATATTTATTACATGTCACCTGTCCATAAAATGTTTTTCTTCAAAATGTTTGGACAGATTTTTACGTTACTGCTGCATGATGCCTAACCCTGTTGTAACTAATTGTCTAGCTTGACATTGCCCATCATGGCTTTAAAAGCTCATTGGCTTAAATCCAAGCTTGCCTTGATTTTGGCTCAATTCTAGCACAAATGACCTCATCAATGACAGGAGATTTCTTATCCAATTTCTAGTATGAGTTGGATCCATCTTCTTTTGCTAAAAGTGTTTCTTGGTTGTAATGCAGACAAGCTAAAGATGTTATTAAAGCCATCAAAAAACGACTGGGGAGTAAACACCCAAATACTCAGCTGTATGCCGTTACGGTGAGTTGTATGTTGGCTTTGGAAATGTTTGCTTGGTGTTGCTCGATTGTCATTTGCATTCATTCAAATTTCCAGCCAAGAAAAAAAATCACAGTTTTTCTGCAATGGGTCGTCTGTTCTTAACCTAAGATTTGGTGATCAGATGACCTTGTAACTTGGGTCTATTTCTTTACTGCTCTGCCTGTTTCGTGGCTTGCTATTCAACCATGCATTTATCTTTTGATTTTGCAGCTGCTGGAGACGTTGATGAACAACATTGGAGAACATATTCATAAGCAGGTGCTTGATACAGGGATTCTCCCAATTCTTGTGAAGATAGTGAAGAAAAAGGTGTAACTTTGCTTCCATTCAGACAAGATTATTGGCTGATCTTATATATTTATTATTTAGATAGCTTACCTTCATTCAGCCATTTTTGTTTGTTGCAGTCAGACTTGCCTGCAAGGGAGCGGATATTTCTTCTTCTAGATGCCACACAGACATCCCTTGGTGGTGCTTCTGGAAAGTTTCCCCAGTATTATGCTGCATATTATGACTTGGTGGTAGGTATAGAAATGCAGCATTGTAGCACCTTAGATCATAGCATTTGGCTGGGTCAGAATCCTGGCATTTTTTGACAAAAATGAAAGTGGATCTTGTAAACTTTGTTGTGTGAAGTTGAAATATAGTGATAATAAAGATCTTGCTATTTCATAGAACAATGAATAATATGTGTATGGGGATTACTTAATCATAGTTAACTGAAGCTGATAGAAATATGTGTGACCATTCAATAATCTTTGTCACTTTTTTGATAATTTATAGTTTTTTCTATATCATATGGACTCAAGTGAGTTTCTTTGACCATATAATGATTTGGAATTAAATTGCATGGTTTATATGGATATTTATAACTAACTTGCGGACATATCCAAGTTTGTGTTCCACATAAAATGGTAGTAGCCATCAGGCCATGTTACAAGTGGTGGTGGTGCGGGTTGATGGTGTGGCAATGGAGATGTATATGTAGTCCTAGCCAATAGGGATACTCGGTATATGAAGTGTATGTACTGACATCGATATTCAGAAATATCTGATCTTTCCCTCATTTTTTGTGGCAAGATAATATCTTTATTATGTACAAATCCTAGCTATTCAACAACGAATCTACTCATGAGCAGTACTTAGAAGGATTTTTCAAGTTCAAAATTAGAGGGATATAAAGTATCTTCCCCTTAAATTACGAGTAAATGATTATTTTCCACTCTTCCTAATTTGTCCATTTAGGAATTTGAAGTTTGTTTGGAGAAAGGATGACCTAAACAGGTTTATGATTAATCATTTGGTCCTTCAGTTCTCACTCTTTATCCACTTGGTAATTTTAGCTGTGTTAACTCTTCATTATTGGAACATCTGCCTCTAATGCAGATAATATAATATATGAGCTTATGTATTGAAGCCAAGGCAAGTAATAATCTTAAATAGTGTCTTCATATAGTCTGTTTCTTGGTGATGATGGTCAGTAAATCTCAAATAAATTGCTGTATCTTTGTGTTTCAGAATTCTTATTAATATTCTTTGGATGTTATGTTATTTTATGGTCATTTATTTTTATTTGTCTTTCAGAGTGCAGGAGTACAGTTTCCTCAAAGGCCTCATGCTGTCCAATCAAGTCATCCTCCGTCAGAAGCGGATAAGAATGAATTACCTAAAGGGGAACTAGCCTCCTCTAGACATGAAGAGTTTGCACAAGCAGAGCCTCAAATTGTTCCTGAGTCTAGGTATATTTTGCATAATTGACTTATTAAAGTACTTTGGCCTACTTTATGGCCTTTGGACTGTATACAGATGTTCATCATATGTGGCCCTGAGGATACATATTTGCAAGACATTTTGATCACTTGGCTATGGCTACGTTATGGCCAAAAGTCAAGTACAAGCTTCTGTTGTAATATTAACTTTAGATCCTTTGGTTGGACCTTGTTTTAAGTAAGGAGTCATGACATACCCCCTGCTACTTCTACCTGTGATTCAGGCAGTATAAAGAAAGTCATGTGAAAGTGATTAGCAATTTCCTAATGGTGAATTCTAGACCTTTTGATTTTTGTCAGCCTTTAGATTGATTTGTTTGTTTAACGATGGCTGATGACCGCATTCGATTCTTCTTCCGGGATGCTCAATGGTGGTTGTTTGCAACCCCCTCTTTTACCTCTTTCAGGTAAGAAGTCTGAAGGGTCGTCGTCCTTTGGTGGTAGGATGAAAGTTTCCTGCAACTTTGGTGGTATGGGTCTTGCGCCCGTCGTGGGTGGACATCACCCTTCATTCGCGGAGGTGGTTCATGCAGTGGGGAAGCCCGATGTACCATTGGGTAAAGGGAAGGAGTTGCAAGCCTTTGAACTGATGGGTAAGACTCAGCACGCATCAAAGGTTGGGTTTGTGGTTCAAGGTTTGGCTCTTTCTTCCTCTCGTGTGGCAGAAGGTAACGCTCCAGCTATTGCTTCTTTCCCTTCTAGTGCTTCAGAGTCTGCGCAGGGTGGAAAGAGTGTCAAGTAAGGTTTGTTTTGGGTGTGGAAGGTCAAACTTGAATGATTAAAAGGGGAGGTGGAGCGTGCCTTACATTGCGTGTATGAGGGCCTGGATTTGTTTGGGCCGGGTAAAGACTGGGTTTCTGAAATCTGAAGCCTAAACCTAAGACTCAGCCCAAGACCAAGTATAAGCCCAAGACCAAGAAAGGGGTGAAGTTAAGGACTTTTAGATTGTTGCGCAAGCCCAAGCCCAATTCTAAGAGGTTGGATTTAGTCATGGATCTTGGGAGTGTTCGCAAATCTAAGACCCATTATTCCAAGGTCAGGTCTTCTTTGGATTTACATTATGTTGCGGGGCCCCCAGCGTTCCCAACTAGGGGTGTTCAACCGGTTGCGGTTGCGGTTATTGGACAATAACCGGAACCGCAACCGGGATCCCCGGTTGGTCCACTTTTTGCAACCGGAACCGGAACCGGGGTCCCGGTTACGGTTGCTAATAACCGATTTAAAAACCGGTTATAAACCGGTTTTTAAACCGGTTATTAACCGGTTTTTAAACCGGAACCAATTTTTACATTATGGGTCGTTCTCGTCGAAGCCGGAGAGGGAATCGTCGAATCAGAAGAGGGAATCGTGCCTATGTGTGCGACGAGCGTGAAGCGTGAAGAAGAGTGGCGTCGGCGTGGAGAAGAGCGGCATCCTGGTCTGTGAAAAATGTCTCAAAGTGTGAAGTGGTGAGCCTAAGCTCTCACTGTGCAAAAAAGAACACTGAAAGTGAAGAGAGCGGCGTCGGCGTGGAAAAGAAACAGAGAGTGAAGACTGAAGAGAGAGGCGTCGGCGACTCGGCGTTGAAGGACAAGAAAAAGAAAAAAGACTGAAGAGAGAAGAGAGAAGAGATAAGACTAAAAGAAAAAGAGAGAAGACTAAAAGAGACAGAGAGAGGCGGCGTCAAAAGAAAAGAAAGTGAACACTGAAGCCTGAAGCCTTAGGGTTAAAATTAAATTAATTTTTAAACTATTATTTTATAAATATATATAGTTTAAAACAAGCTGACCATTTTGACTTTTCGTAGCAAGCCCATTTCCGTAGTTTGCCTGCCTGCATCCTTTCGCCAGTAATGTTTACAGTGAGAAGGTTAAAATAAATTTATATATGTATATATATATATATATATATATATTTATATATATATATAATAAAACCGGTTACCCGGTTATCCGGTTAATAACCGGTTTTTTCAAAATAAAAAACCGCAACCGCAACCGGCCTAGCCGGTTATCCGGTTATCCGGTTGCGGTTTTTTCCGGTTTTCGGTTTTTCCGGTTATTTCCGGTTATCCGGTTTTTTTCCGGTTAATAACCGCCCCGCTTGTTCACTCCTATTCCCAACCGTATTAATGCTTCGCCGAAGGTGGTTTTGTTCCGGTTGCTTTGCTGGAGGTGGTTCTTCTACTAGCGTCCAAGTCTGAAGCTGTCCGACAGGTTGGGTTTGGTCTGGTGTGCCCAGGCGAAGCCGGTATTTCCTTTATACTTCTTCCTAGGCCGGAAGTTTTGTCGGAAACAGCCAAGATTATGCTGGAGGATGCACAGATTTTGCCGAGGCAGTGTTCAGCACCCAAGCCCTTGAAGTTCTACAACCGTAAATCCAAGGCAAGTAGGTTATCGAATATGGATGATAATCTCATTGCTGAGGCGGTGTTTGCGATCAATGATCCGCCTTGTGTGCCTCAATTTGTTGGGGCTGCATCATCTCTATCATCTGGTAAGATCGGAGCTCACACCTCTTTGAAGGTTGTACTTGTCCCAGCAAATCGAGTCCCTCCGACTAGGGATTTTCGCTAGGATGGGATTTTTGAAGCCAAGTTCTTCTATTGTGATTCGGGACTGTTCGCCTGAGCCGATCTAGTCTTCTCCGGAGACAATGGGCTGTCCCTAGGCCTCGTTGGTTGAACAGCCTCCCCCGACAAATTTGGTGGTCCTTGATCAGTATGGGGTTCAACTCGAGGGGGAGAATCCGGGGTTCAACATGTAGAGGATTCTAAGATTGTGCAATGTGCGATAGAGATTAGGCCTTTCTTGGATTTCTTGTGGAGGTGATGAAAAACAGTTACTGGGTCTCTTGACAGACCTTGATAAGGTACATTGTCAAGAGATCTCGGCTACTCGTTCCAAACATGGCGCAAAAAGGCAGTAGGGAACTCAAAAATTTAGATATTTCCATCAATTTTGAAGGTTCTAGCCATGGCAAAGGGAAGAGGCTTTGTCAATTTTCTAAGGGTTCGAATATGGATGATAATCTCATCTACAACTGTAAATCCAAGGCAAGTAGGTTATCGAATATGGATGATAATCTCATCGTCGAGGCGGTGTCTGCGATCAATGATCCGCCTTGTGTGCCTCAATTTGTTGGGGCTGCATCATCTCGCCCTCTGGTTAAGGATCGGGAGCTCAGTCCTCTTCGAAGGTTGTACTTGTCCCAACAAACTGAGTCCCTTCGATTAGGGGTTTTCGCTAGAGGGGATTTTTCAAGCCAAGTTCTTCTGTTGTGATTTGGGACTGTTCGTCTGAGCCGATCCAGTCTTCTCTGGAAGCAATGGGTTGTCCCTAGGCCTCATTGGTTGAACAGCCTCCCCCGACAGATTTGGTGGTCCTTGATCAGCAGGGGATTCAACTCGAGGGAGAATCCGGGGTTCAACACGTAGAGGATTTCGAGATTGTGCAATGTGCGATAGAGACTGGGCCTTTCTTGGGATTTCTTATGGAGGTGATGAGAAACAGTTACTGGGTCTATTCACAGACTTTGATAAGGTACATTGTCAAGAGATCTCGGCTACTCGTTCCAAACATGGCGCAAAATGCAGTAAGGAACTCAAAAATTTAGATAATTCCATCAATTTTGAAGGTTCTAGCCGTGGCATAGGGAAGAGGGCTTTGTCAATTTTCTGAGGGTTCGAGTTGTATTGTTGGGGTTTTTTCTTGTAGTTGTGGTAGGTCTCTAGGGTAAGGGTGGGGGTTTCGTTGTGGGTGTTGTCTTGGGATTTTGCAGGTTTGTGTTTTCTTGTTTTCTCTTTCTAGGTTTTTTTTTTTTTTTTGTGTACTTCATGTATTCTTAAGGGCGCCTCACACTTGTTTTTTTATAAAATTTGACCTTATAAAAAAAAAAAACGATGGTTGATGCTTTTACTAAGTGGGAAGAAGTTATTGTGTTGCCAATTCGGAGTCCTCAATCTGCCCTTAACGTATTTTGCATAGTTTTTTATATTCATTCCTCAAAAGACAAGCTTTTTTAATTATTAACATAATGTTCTGCCTGCAAAATAATACGACTTTCTATTCTGTATCTATTCCATTCAGTATTATTCAGAAGGCCAGTAATGCATTGGAGGTTTTAAAGGAAGTCCTTGATGCTGTTGATACTCAACATCCTGAGGTATGATGGTGGCTATGATCCTCAATTTTGGATTTGACCTGGTAAAAACCAGAGTTTTTGATATGTTTCATTGCTAGATGAGATTGTTGAATTGATCTCTTTCTTTATGCACCTTTTCATTATTACTCATCATAATGCTTGTCCAACTTGGATTTAAATCTCATGTATGGTTTTCATTTTTGGGTGAGATTAATGACATCTAGCAAGAAATGTTATACCTATTTACTTCAAGCTTCTAGCAGCTTGAAAGACAGAAAGTGAGTGATGGGTGGTGGACAGTTGTAGTGTTGGGTGATGATTGGCCTTTTATTATAATGTTCTAATGCCTTCTACTTTATGAAGATAATAGCCAAGAGCCTCACGACCTTCTGTGCCATAAAAAAATTTGGAATCATGGGCTAATTTCATGGTTTGAATCTGAATTTTTGTAAGATTCTGAACCATTATGTTGAACTTTACTTGTTTAATTCAGAATTCTACATACCCTTTTATGGTTAATTGTGTGTGAAGGCACTCTTGGTTTTGATTCCACATGCCTGTCAAAGTGAATCCAATGTCTGCAACATATTTGAATTACATGACACTTTACTTACCTCCAATTCAATTGAATCAAATTATTAGGTCATACTTGAATTTCATGTCAGTTTGTTGATAAACTCTGTTGTCTTTAAATATATATATGAAACCTTAAATTAGCATGTCATTTCAAATGTGGTGGTATGTTTTTTTCAGGGAGCAAAGGACGAGTTTACACTTGACCTTGTGGAACAGTGTTCTTTTCAAAAGCAAAGAGTAATGCATCTTGTGATGACTTCTCGGTAATGGCTGCTTTCTGGGTTCATTATGCAAGTAGTCAATTGGCCTTCTGCTTTACCGTCTATAACTATTGAGCATGCTGTCCTTTCTGAATTTATTTTGTCAAGAAAGTAATGTAGAATACATATGATGAAATGAAATCCTTTAAGAATGATTTGGTTGAGCTCTCTGACAAAGCAAGTAATCAATTATATAAAACTATTTGACTGTCGAAAGTACCGTAATTGGATTTGTAGCTTCCCTATAGGGTAAAAGTTGACTTTAGTCAACCCCCCCTCTCCCCCGCCCCCCCAAAAAAAACCATGGACTTCGAAAATTTGCATGATTGAGTGGCATTTTAATATTGATATTACCATCATAATGGTTTTCTTAGCGAAGTTTAGGTCATTTGATGCTTGACCCTTTTGATCCAACAATGTCAATAGTGCTGGTGGTTCACCTTCATAGTGATGACTTTGTTGAATTAACTTGCATACTGTCTTCCTTCACATGGCCATTGTTCTCAAAATACAGCTATGTGTTTCCTCAATGGTTGCTATGCCTGTTCAGAATATAGTGCCAGCAAGGATGTGGTTTTACAATGTCAACAAATCAAGTCGAATTGAATTTGCATCCATATATGGAGGAATCGCTGAAAATCTTGATATTAAATTTTTGACTGTGATTTAGAACCAACTCCTATGGCGAGTAGAGGTTGAAACTGTAGGAAAATTTTTAATCCTGCTGCTAACAGATTGTGTAGTGCCTTGCGTTTCATTTCCTTTCATTAATTCTTTAAGTGGCTTTTCTGGGATCTAGAGATGTTCGCCTGACAATTGGCTAATTTATTCAATATCATATGCTCTCATAAATACAAGTGTTTTACATAGATCTCGCAGTTTCAATTGATTCCTATCTTATTTACCCAGGGATGAGAAGGTGGTTTCGCGAGCAATTGAATTAAATGAGCAACTCCAGAAAGTTCTTGCAAGACATGATGCCCTCATTTCAGGTAGGTCTACATCAACTGCAAATCATATAAGCCTTGAAGAAAGGGAGGAGGAAGAGGAGGCTGAACAGCTTTTCCGAAGGTATGTCCGTCTATGTTGGGCGAGGCTTTTTCTTGAACTTTAGAGTACCTTTCCTGACTTTAATGGGCCTCTAATATCCCTTACTAAAATGTGTATGTTGAATGTATTTGCCGCAATCTTGGCGAATTCCCTACTTTCCTGATTTCAACTGCTCTTTCTTGACTGCAAAACTGGACAGATTACGAAAAGGAAAAGCTTGTGTGAGACCTGAAGATGAAGAGCAGTCGGTGGAGCACCCCCACTTGGGGTTGCTTGGATCGACCATTCCAGCAGAAAGGCTGAACCGTCCACTTATACGACCAGTAAGTTTGGAGCCATCAAACGAATGGAGTGCACATCCTCCACCTGTTGCAAGGTCACCGCCACCAAGACACATTGAGAGGGAGCCTCCACCTATTGCAATTCCAACACTGCCTGTCAAACAAAACGAGACGGATCTTCCACCTGTTGCAATTCCGCCCCCACCGGCAAAACACATGGAGAGGGAGAGATTCTTTCAGGAAAAGAAGACAGATGGTTCTGGTTTGAGTGGCCATGTGAGAGGCCTCTCATTAGACAGTCGCAGGACCGGTAGCTCACGCAGTGGAAGCACAGATTTCAGTGACTGACTGCTTAATAAAAGGACCCTTTTTTATTTCTTTATTTTTAGTTTTTTAATTTGTTTTCTGAGTTGTGTTTTTAGTTTATATCTGTTAGTGGTTTCTGATTTGATAGTGCTGATGGGTGTTATAGAAAGATGTAGGATATATAAGTATTGAAGATTTATGATACATTTAACATAAAAAGGGTTTTTGTATGATCTGGTGCTTGTCTTGTGGAGTGAACGAATGGGGCAGGTGGGGCTGCTGTAAAGAAGCTTTTAAATATATCTTTCTCAATTTATTCGGTCCATATATCCACAAGTGTTGAGAGTACTTTTATTTGGTCTCTCTCTCTCTCTCTCTCTCTCATACACAGAATGAAGGAAACCATAGTGTTGTATCCGGTTGCTGCCTTTCACCACCTGGTCTCCATAGTAGAGCTAGGAAAGCTAATCATACAACATCACCCCAACTTGTCCATAACAATCCTAGTCGCAACCATGCCTTCTGAAGCAGCCACCGCTTCCTCGTACATCAACCACCTCTCCGAAACCGATCTTCCCATCTCCTTCTACTCCCTCCCATCAGTCCATCTCCCCCCAACCCAGCAAGACTCTCATGTCCTCGATGCCCTCCGAAACATTTCTCTGTCCTCCTCCGTCCTCGCTCTCATAACCTCGGATGTCCACTTGTATGATATTGACAGCCACCACATCCCAACTTACCACTACCATAGCTCTTGTGCCTCTACTCTTGCCGTCCTCCTCTACTTGCCAACCCTCCACAATCAAACCGCCAAAAGCTTCAAGGATCTCGACAACACTCTCTTGCACATTCCTGGACTACCACCCATCAAAGCCTCACACATGCCCCAACCCCTTCTCCAACGAGACGACCCCACTTACCGTGTCTTCCTTGACTTGGGCTCTGGCATACCCATATCAAAGGGGATCATAGTAAACTCGTTTGACTCACTTGAGCCACACGCAATCAAAGCCTTAGCTGATGGTGCTTGTGTTCCAAACAGTCTAATGCCGCCGGTATACCCTATTGGGCCACTGATCACAGATGCCAAAGATGGAGCATCATCGGAATGTTTAGCATGGTTAGATGCACAGCCGAGTAGAAGCGTGGTGTTCTTGTGCTTTGGTAGTAAAGGTACGTTTTCTGAAGCACAACTTAAAAAGATTGCATGTGGGTT
Source organism: Betula pendula (assembly GCA_900184695.1). Lineage (NCBI taxonomy): Eukaryota > Viridiplantae > Streptophyta > Magnoliopsida > Fagales > Betulaceae > Betula > Betula pendula. The sequence goes on along the minus strand of FXXK01000714.1, from coordinate 185,977 downwards.
GGAGAAAAGCAACCAAAGATTCTTGTGGGTGGTGAAGAGTCCTCAGGGTCTAATTACAGAACCAAATTTAGAGGTGCTATTGCCAGAAGGGTTTGTGGAGAGGACCAAAGAAAGGGGTCTTGTGGTGAAGTCTTGGGCTGCACAGAATGCTATTTTGAGCCATGAATCGGTAGGCGGGTTCGTGACGCACTGTGGGTGGAACTCGGTGCTAGAGGCAGTGAGTTATGGCGTGCCGATGGTGGCATGGCCATTGTATGCTGAGCAGCACACGAATGCTGTGGTTTTGGTGGAGGAAATGAAGTTGGCAATACCCGTTAACATGGGAACATCTTCCAAGGAAGGAGAAGGAGAGAAAGAAGGGTTGGTGAGTTCAGAGGAGGTGGAAATGACGGTAAGACAACTGATGGAATTGGAGGAAGGGAAAGTTCTTAGAAAGCGAAGTCTAGAAATGAGAGCGATGGCTAGGGCAGGTTGGACTAGTGGCGGGACGTCCTTCACTGCCTTTTCCAAGTTGGTTGCTTCTTGGAAGCTAGGATGATAATTTCCTTGAATTTCCTTGTGTTTTTTGGACTTGTTTGTTGATGTTTAAGTAATTGGACCAGTGTACTGGGGTAGGTTGGACCAGGCCAACCTACTACCAAAAGTAGTATTTTTTTTTTAATTGCAACCAAATATTTAGTGTTGTGTACCTCTTAGACGTTTGACGAGTGGTTTGTGGCTTCTTTAATAAATATTGAATTTCCTTCTTTTTTTTTTTTTTTCTTTTTGAAAAATTATTTTTGATTAGAACCTTCCCTCATGTTATTTTATACGAAAAGATAGACCAAGTCAGCTACATTAAACTGCTCCGTGTTATCTTATTATGGATTATAGTTGTTTAATTGTATTTATATTGTACCGCACTTGGTAGTTATCATATAAAGATCGGAATCCGGTATAATTCGCTGTCCCAATTGCATGCGCAATTCAAAGAAAAAAAAAAAAAGAAAAGCAGCCCCCACAAAGATGGCAGGTGCAGGGCCTGCCTATGGCAGCCTCTAGGTGGAGCTGCCCGAGTCACAAACTAGTTGCAGGCAAAATTCAACATTTATCATGAAATTTCTAAACATAAAACAATGCACGTTGGAACTCCATTGGAAATTTGGAATTCCCCCAATTGAAAGAAGTATTTGAGATTAGCTTATAAAACAAAACTGTTTTAACGACTTTAAAACCTAGATTTGCAGTGCTCTTAGTCACTAGACCTGGAACATAATTCAGTAAAAAGATCTGCTTATATCTGAAAGAATAGAATTGGACTAAAATCGCAGTGTATCATTAAAACTGTTTCAATTGAGTGCAATGGTTCAAACCAATTCCCACACATCAAACCTTTCATCCACCAATTTGAAAGGAGCAAAACGTCGAAGGCTCTACTCCGCATCACCTTGTGATTCTGTAAGCCTACAAAACTAGACACCAAAATATTTCATTATTTAAAGCCAATCAAGATATGCGAATGATAATTGCGATTAAAATGTAACAAGCAAAAAATATTTTGAAGAAGAGCATATTTTAATTTAGATGGCGCAAAGTGACGCAACCTAAGTACTACACAACTGAGCAAAAAGTATTTGATGAACTGGCCGGATCGAAGTAAGGTCCCCGCACATAAAGTATAACCACAAGATAGTTATTGTTTGAAGAAATCTAATATCATTTATCTAAGTCAAGCAGCGCCATTAGTTTACTCAGGAAACATTAATTAAAAACAAATGGAAAGATGTTACCTCCACTATCTTATTCAATGCCTTTTGATAAAGCTGGTTTAAGGTCACCTGGGTGTAGCTACCCACTTTCATAGTCAGCAATCAATTCTTCAAAGCTTGTGAAGGTTCTATGGATAAAGGGCATCAGGCATAGGAAGAAAACAATCAAGAATTATGTTCTAGATTAAAGTTGGCTTTGGAAAACAACTCAAGAGAAACGTACTACATTAAGGAAAAAGCATTTCGATAGGATGTGAGGATTAAATTTCGTGAAAAAGCAGAAGTCCCAGGATTAATTAAATGAAACAAATAAAGCTGTAGTCATAAGATCTGTAAAACTTAATTATGACCACCATTCTCTGCACTGCGTTCTACTATGAACTCCTTAAACCAAGGTAAAATGAGATACTTTATGTACTCCAAGTAAGGATTCCCCTCTACAATCTTTGGAGGACAATAAGCTTTCTTTATCTTCAAATTCACTTCGGCCTACGCCATTCAGGAAAATAAATTTAAGGTTAAAACCCTAGTTTGAAACTTCATTATACCCGTATTCTATGTGCAATTGATTGAAGCAATGCAACAACCTAATTCGCAAGTTAATACCACTTTACTATCACCCTACCTCATCATCTTCCATAAAAATGGAGGACAATGGATCACTTTTTGACATCTTCTGGCCTGCCCTTGCTGTAAACCAGGTAACATTTCTGTAAATCACCATTAAGCAAAATTAATAAACACCACACAACTATACACATAAAACATTATAGGATAGAAAAATAAAGATATAAATAGTTTAAGAAATTAGGAAAATATGGTGTGACAAAATAATGGGCTTGTTCTTCCTCTTGATATCATCACAGTACTCTCTTACAAGTACATTCACTTTCCGCTGATCCATTCCCAGTCGGCCTATTTTGACAGAAAAAAAAAATAGAAAAAAAAAAAAAGAAAAAAAGAAAAAGAACATTTCATATTGTCAACAATGATGAGTTTCCACAAAATCAACACAAGATTTTATTTTTCCCTCCTAATTCAATTCCAAAGTATGCATTATATTGACAATTATTGCACCATTCAAAAGACAATTGTACAAGAAAATCAAAGTCTCCAAAACAAGGGTGTAACGACTTAAGGAAATTGCTAGCTACATACGCACTATTATTCCAAAAGGACTAATCAAGTTGCAATTGAAGCTCTCTAAGATCACTTATAAAGTCCAGTTTCACCTAGTAAGAAACCAATATACGACTTAACACCCATGAGCAGCTTTATAATTCACCATGTGGTAATTCATCTTCTCAATGTGGGACTTAACTTTTTGGGTTGTCACAATCTCTCCCACTCAAATCTCTGACGTCCTCATCCTAAGTATCACATGATGTTACTAGGTTGTTTAATACCATTTGTAACGACTTAGGGAAAACACTAGCCACATCTACGCTATTACAGTAAAAATACCAGTCAAGTTGCAATTAGAACTCCCTAGAATCACCTATAAAGTTCAGTCTCACTTAATAAGGAACCAATGTAGGACTTAACACCCATAAGCACCTTTATAATCCATGGCATTAAAAAAAATCATACAATTCTTGACCTGATTATCCTTGGGAGCTTATTCCTTCGAGCTATATCCATAACAAGAGGCCCGTACTCATATGCTCTAGAATTAGTCTCCTTGATTCAACTTTTCCTCCTAGATCCATACCAACAGCTTTCAAAATCTCAATCAACACGAGATCTACCTATTTATCCATCTAACAAGGTATCTTATAAACATATCCTGACTAAATACAAATTTGTGCTTTCTCATAGGTATGGCACAAATTTCTTCACGTAAGAAACCACAAATTCCAATAAAGAGCACACCATAAAAATTCATTAAACACCAAAACATGGATTACCTGATCCGAAATTTAGCTAATTACTAATTACACACTATAAGCCGCAAATTATTCAGGAAATGACCAAAATTTTTATAGATGCATTTGCTTTCACAAAGCAAATAGAGTATATGAATGGAAATTATAATAACTCAAAAAGTTTTCACATACAAATAAGCAATTGTACCTAAGCGATGTGCATTCGGCCAGAGGGCTCGAACCCGTCGTAGCAGACCAGTTTGGGCTTGTTCGCCAGCAGATTTTGCAGCTCGCCTTCAAGAATACACTCCTCTCCTACGCTCCTCACGATCTGATACTTCTCCTCCAAACTCATCCTACATCAATAAATTCACCAAAAAAGAAACAAACAAATTAGATTCCTGTGTATTTGGTTCCTTGGATTTGAAGAGGTCAAGGGTAGTTCGTGAGTGTGGGAGTCGGAGAACGAGAGCAATTGAATGGCAGCCTTGGGTGGGGTTTCATTTTGGTCTGGTGCTTCGCTCGCCATTCGAGCTACAAAGCATGCAACGCTCGGGGGCTTTTGGGAATGCGATTCTGAGCTAGGGTTTTTGTAGTTGTAACTCCTCTATAGCAAAGACGATATAAATACCCAAATCAATAATGGTCTCAAATCACCCAATTGAAGAAGAAGAAGAAGAAGAAGAAGAAGAGAACTACAACCAAGAAAAGGAAAAAAAAAAAAAAGGCAAAACAAAGTTTAGGAGGTAATAGTTTGTTGTGAAATTTTAACATACTTGCAGTGCACGAACCGTACCTATGTACAGTTTAGCAAGTGCGAGGTCGAACCCACAAAGACTTGTATAATTGTAGGAAAACTAACCAAATCTAAACTAAATAAATTTTAATCTAGTTCAATAAAAATATAGCTGTTTAGAAATAAAAATAAAATTAAACATATAATTATTCTAAACAAAATAAATAATAAAAGTAGTAAACTGTCAAGATAAAAAGAACCAAGGTTGTGGAGTCCACATCATTAATTCATAACACCATATATTCTTGATCATTGATTTTACCCAAACTCTAAATGAATCTAGAAATCAATCTTGTTACCATGAAAATATCATCATTAAATCTCTTAACAAAAATCTAAAGCATGTTCTTCTTCACTTTACACATTTAAAACCAAATCATCTATTGTATCTGTCAAAAACAAATCACAAAAGATATTCAATTTTAAAAACAAAAATATAAACCAAGCATTCAATCAATTAAGATAATCCTAAATCATAAGAAAAACATGATTAAACTAATTTTAAGAATTCAGTCTTTATCAATTGATACGAAGCAAGAACAATTTAATCATTAAACAAAACATTATTTTGAGCAAAATCAAATCTCAAAAATAATTGTTGAAACTCATTAACGAGACTTCATCCTCAACCTTAGTTGAGAATTTTAGCCTCTCATAGTATTAAAATACATGGCAAAATATAAATGAAAAGACATGGAAAAGAAAGAACTTGAATATTAATGACAAATCCTGTGCAAAAGAGCCTTCTTTTCTGTCACGACCCGGGCCTCTGCCCTACCCTTTCGGTCTTTGCCTAAGGAGGCCGCATTACTCATATTGTCCTCTTTGAGCCTATGCCCTCAAGGTTTTGCTCCATTCCCCCAAAGGGCTAGACGCATCCCTCATGAGTCGAACATAGGATCTTTAAGTCCTAGAATTTGCGCTCATGAGTAGCCATGCATTGAGCTAATTAGCTCAATGCATGGCTACTCATGAGGGCACTTGTTGGATGGCATCAAGGGACAAAATGTTTATATGAACTTGCTTAAACACCTCTTGTAACACCCAAGAATTTTAATTAAGGATTAAAAATTGTCTTAAAAGTCAAGAGTAAAAAGGTAATTAAAAGTAAGAAAAATAAACACTTCGAAAATGGCTTAAAAATAAAAATTTGCCTTGGGCGTCCGGACGGTGGTGTTGTCGTCCGGACGGTAGTCACCCAGAATGGATCGTCTGCAGCCTCGTCTGCAGCGGTCCGAATGAACCTAGCTGTTGTTTAGTCAGTAGCAGTCATCCGCAGTGTCATCTAGATGGTCCCTTGCCACTGGTCACTTAGTAGCGACCGTCCGCACCTCGTCCCCAGCATGGTCCGGACGGACCATGTGTATTGTCGTCCGGAAGGATCATTTAATGGTCTGAACGGTGACACTGTTCACCCGACTATAAATAGTTGGGACGTGATTTCCAGCTCATTTTCTGATTTTTCTTTCTTTTCCCCCGCCATTTTCTCTCTTCTCTCTCATAGGGTTTATACCCAAACCTTGGGTATTGATCTTAGAGAGCTTCCAAACACATTTCTAACATTAGAGTCAAGATTCTCGGCGTTGAAAACCTACTTCCACCGATCGATTCAAGGTAAAAATTCTTGAAATCCTAACTTCTCAACTTAAGCTATATTCTCAAATGTATGGCTTATGAATGGTTGTTTCCTTAGAATTCTTTTTGGGTTTTACTCTACACTCATTGGGTTGAAGTTTCGTTGAGCACAACTTCAAATTCTTCAATATTTGAGGTAAGAAGCCTAAACCCTAGATTTTTCTATAGTTGCCATTTTTGGGGTTTTATGAGGTTAACCCTAGTATAATGCTATGGGTTAATTAAAGAGATAATTTTTATACTATTTGGAACCCTAGAATACTATGGGTTGCTCATAGCTACTTTGATACTTGTATTTTTAAGTATCATGGGTATTTGGATTTTGTGTTAGAGTGTGTAGAGTTATTGATGTTATAGCAATGTAAATATGCAACGGGCATTGCTAGAGCATTTGGGCTAGAAGTCAACAAGCAGAATTGTAAGTATTTACTTACTGAGAGTGATACACACCTTAAAGTGTTTTATGTTTTGTTTTTCAATGTTTAGTAGATGTTGTACTTGCTAAACAAAACAAATGTTTTAAGAGATTTTGAAGGAATAATATAATGGTTTAAAAGACGAACTGATGATATTTTATGTAAACATATGATTTGTGCTTTTGATTATCTTCTTGAGATTTATGATGATTTGATGAGTGATTGATGATGAGTTTTAATGACTTATTGATGTTTTATGATTATGGCGGAATTTATTGACATGTTGAGTTTTTATGATGCTTTACTGATTTTGATATTGAGAAAAAGACTATGGCAGATATTGATGCATGTTATTTAAAAGCATATGTATGAAGAGCATAAGAGTGTGTGTAATCTCGTGACACAAGGAATGTAAAAGAAAAGTTAAGCATAAGAGTAATGGATGGCAACTTGGTGAGGACTACATGGTAGTCTGGTTAGGGCGACAGTTGCGACTGGCGTAAGACCTGCCCAGGGGTCATGGCGTAAGACTGGCCCAAGGGTCATCCATAAAAACACAATATGAGTAGTGTGGTTCGCAGTCGGGTCCAATGACACGAAGTAAGACGTCTTGGGACGGAGTCATCACATAAATACGTAACATGAATAGTGTGGTTGGCGGCCGGGTCCAGTGACGCGAAGTAAGACGTCTTGGGACGGAGTCATAACACACTAGAGTTACAGAACATTGCATGATTTACATGATGACTTTATGATTGATTTATGAGATGTTTATATGATGAATTATGTTTTATTGAATATAGACGTATTAGTATGCATATGAAGTTTAATAGGAAAGCACATATGTATATTTTTACAGCTAGCTGCATATGGATTTACGTTTTATTGCTTAGATATGCTTATATGCTTGTGTTTTCACCCATAGGAGAATGAATGCTTGTATATGAGTGTAGCTGAGTTATATGATATACTTATAACATAGTGAGCATGTATGTGTATTAGTACAGGCGGGAGACTAGAACATACATATATGTACTTAACTATTATTATATTTAAGATGTTTTATGACTACATGTGTTTATTTCATTAGCTGCTCATGTTTCAAAATAAATGTCATACTTCTAGTAGCTGTTATTGTAAACTCATGTAAACTAACCATTCGGTTCATTGCGAAAACTTAGTGGATTTTTATTCATTGAGACTGTTGACTCACTCATTCTCTTTTCCGCCTATTAATCATGGATGATCTCTATGGTTACATAGATATTGATGCAGGTACTGAGAGCTTAGATGACGATCCCGTAGCCTACTACCTTGGCTATTACGACTGACGTTGTGGGACGTATTTTTTTTGTATAGACTTCGTAGCTAGTCTATTATTTTGTATATGGTTGTGATGTTTTCACAAACTGTGTCTTTTGTATATATGACTTATGTCGCACGTGACACGATTGTATAGCCATTCTTTTGTATATAGCGACAGTGTAATTATGAGTCGGGTCGTCACACCTCTAGAATATCTTCAAAATGTGCGCCTTTCTTAGGGGTTGCTAGTCTCTGAGGAAAATGAGCTCGAGGAACAAAGTTCCCAACGGGATCAATAGCAGTGGAATGGGAAAAAGTTGGCTCCGGAATTTTCACAAGATTGCTTTGACTTTCTTCTTTCTTTGACCTAACTGGGTCATCTTTAACATGCATAGAAAATTTGAACATGCTCCTAAGGGTCACAATAGATTGAACATGCTCCTACTCTTGAGTAGAGCCAAAGGAGTTACCAATAACGAACTACCCTTTCGGGTTAGGTACAGGTTAAATAGAGAATTTGCCTCTCTCTCAACCATATGATTTGCTAATTGACCGACTCAACTTTCCAATTTGGCAATAGCTTGAGTGTTTGTCATAGCGGCATTTTTAATCCTTTGTATGACTTGATTGGTTTCCAAGCTAGACTTTTTGAGTTCTTGAATGGATTGCCCAATCATTTGCATGAAAGACTAGAGAGATTCCTCCAACGACAACTATTGTGGAGGTGGTGACACCATAAGATTAGGATGAAAATTGATTTTGAGGTGGTGCACGAAATCCAGGAGGGTATTGGTTTTGAGCTTGATTAGGAAACCCTCTTTGATGAAGTGGTTGCTTTTCCCTCCAAGAGAAATTGGGGTGGTTCCCCCATCCCGGATTATAGGTTTCTGAAAATGGGCCTCCAAATTACTTCCTGAAGTCATTAAAAGCATTTACTTGATACATCGAACTCTTAGTAAAAGATGACAAGGACAATTTTGGGTCTTATGCATAGGATTATCACACAAGTAACAACCTTCAATAGGGGGAAGGTTGGCAAAATTCACCAATCGGCCCACGAAAAGTGCCTCGACTTTACAAGTAAGGGAATCAATTTTCAACCTCAAATCAGCCTCTTCCCTCACTTCATAGAGGCCTTCCTTCTTCATGACACTACAAGATTTGTCCTTACGACTTGAAAAATCTCACTATTGCGAACTTTCAGACAACTTGTAAAGAAAATCAAATGCATCACTGTCCGTAAGGCTTAAAAAGCCTCCACCATTCATAGATTCGATCATATTACAGTCAAACTAGGTCAAATCGTTATAAAAGCATTGAACGAGATGCCAAGCCTCAAATCCATGGTGGGGACATCTCAAAAGTAATGCATTTGATTTCCTTGCAGACAGTGATGCATTTGATTTTCTTGACAACTTGTTTGTATGATTGATAGTCTGGTTCATGAGACTTTTGTGCAGTCGAGTATTGAGGATCCTTTAGAGGCATGTCTTGCTCACTTTGGATGTGGTTTAGACATTGATGAGTCGGTCGAGCAAGTGAATGCGCTTTTAGATTTTGCTCTTGTGATGGGTACTAATAGATGGAAACCTAAAATGATCCCCCTTACTCTCTCTCCATCTCCACCACTTCCCTCTGTTGTAGAGCCACCCAAGCTAAACCTGAAACCATTGCTTGACAATCTTAAGTATGAGTTTCTTCGTCCTTTTGAATCTTTGCATGTGATCATAGCTTCCGACCTAGATGATGCTCAGGAACAAAAATTGCTAGATGTTCTGAAAGAGCATAAAGAAGCTATAGGGTGGTCCATTTAAGATATTAAAGGAATTAGTACCTCTGTGGTTATGCATAAGATCCATTTGATTTAAGCCTTACGGATAGTGATGCATTTGATTTTCGTGACAAGTTGTCTGAAAGTTAACTACAATGGGATTTTACAAGTTGTAGGGGCAAATCCTATATTGTCCCTAAGAAGGGAGGCCTCTATGAAATGAAGGAAGAGGCTAATTTGAGGTTGAAAATTGATTCCCTTACTTGTGAAGTCGAGGCTCTTTCCGTGAGTTGATTGGTAATTCTGCCAACCTTTCCCCTATCAAAGGTTGTTCTTTGTGTGTTAATCCTATGCATAAGGCCCAAAATTGTCCTTATCATCTTTTACCGAGAGTTCAATGGGGCAAGTAAATGCTTTTAATGACTTTAGGAAGCAATTTGGAGGCCCATTTTCAAAAACCTATAATCCGGGATGGCGGAATCACCCCAATTTCTCTTGGAGGGAAAAGCAACCACGTAAACAAGGAGGGTTTCCTAATCAAGCTCAAAACCAATACCCTCATGGATTTCATGCACCACCTCAAAATCAATTCTCATCCTAATTCTCAGGTGCCACCACATCCGCAACAGTCGTTGTTGGAGTAATCTCTCAAGTCTTTCATGCAAATGACTGGCCAATCCATTCAAGAACTCAAGAAGTCTAGCTTGGAAACCAATCAAGTCATTCAAGAGATTAAAAATGCCGCTATGACTAACACTCAAGCTATTGCCAAATTGGAAAGTTAAGTTGATCAATTAACAAATCATATGGTTGAGAGAAAGAGGTAAATTCCCTAGTCAACCTGTACCTAGCCTGAAAGGGCAGTTTGTTATTGGTAACTCCTCTGGCTCTACTCAAGAGTAAGAGCATGTTCAATCTATTGTGACCCTTAGGTTAGGGAGGCAAGTTGACAATAAAATTTCTATGCCTGTTGAAGATGACCTAGTAAGATCAAAGAAAAAAGAAAGTCAAATCAATCCTGTGAAAATTCCAGAGCCTACTTTTTCCCATCCTACTGCTATTGACCCCATTAGGAACTTTGATCCCCGAGCTCCTTTTCCTCATAGACTAGCAACCCCCAAGAAAGGCGCACAGTTTGAAGATATTCTAGAGGTGTTTAAGCAAGTTCATATAAACATTCCCCTCCTTGATGCTATCCAACAAGTGCCCTCATATGATAAGTTTCTTAAAGATCTTGTCATGATTAAGAGGAAGACAGATGTTCCCAAGAAAGCCTTATTGACTGAACAAGTTAGCTTTATTCTTCAGTGCAAAGTCCCTATTAAATATAAGGATCCTAGTTGTCCAACAATTTCTTGCACAATAGGTGACAATCTCATTGAGCGGGCTTTGTTAGATCTAGGGGCGAGTGTAAACTTGTTGCCTTATTCGGTTTATGTACAATTGGGATAGGGAGAGTTGAAACCAACTTAAGTGACACTCCAATTAGCTGATAGATATGTGAAAATCCCTAGAGGTGTTGAGGATGTTTTGATTAAGGTTGACAAATTCTATTTTTCAATGGACTTCATAGTCCTTGACACTCAACCTGCTCAACACTCCAGCAGGCAGATTCCTGTTATATTGGGGCGTTTTTTCTTAGCCACAGCTAATGCCTTGATTAATTGTAGGACAGGAGTAATGAAGATATCTTTTGGAAACATGACGAATGAGCATTTAATGTCTTTGATATAAAACAGTCACCAGACAAGGAGTATGATAGCATTGATCCTTGTATGATTAACAGTCTACTTCATGAGCCTTTTGTGCAGTCGAGTATTGTGGATCCTTTAGAGGCATGTCTTGCTCACTTTGGATGTAATTTCATCATTGGGGAGTCTGTCAAGCAAGTGAATGTGCTTTTAGATTCTGCTCCTGCGATGGGTACTAATAGATGGCAACCTAAAGCAATCCCCCTTACTCTCTCTTCATCTCCACCACTTCCCTCTGTTGTAGAGCCACTGCCTAACAATCTTAAGTACGAGTTTTTTGGTCCTTCTGAATCTTTGCCTGTGATCATAGCTTCTAACTTGGATGATGCTAAGGAACAAAAATGCCAGATGTCCTGAAAGAGCATAAAGAAGCTATAGGGTGGTCCATTTAAGATATTAAAGGAATTAGTCTCTCGGTGGTTATGCATAAGATCCATTTGATTTCCAACCTTCCGCCCCCGCGGACGGTAAAAGAGATTCGATCTTTTCTAGGACATGCAAGATTCTATAGGATATTTATCAAAGATTTCAATAAGATTGCTAGACCCTTATGCAACTTGCTTGCCAAAGAAGCCCCATTTGTCTTTGATGATGATTATCGTCAAGCTTTTGAGACCTTGAAAAAGACTTTAACCTCCACATCAATCATTCAACCACCCAATTGGAGTGAACCTTTCGAGATCATGTTTGATGTCTCTGACTATATTGTTGGTGTTGTTTTGGAGCAGCGTGTTGAGAAACTCCCCCGTGTCATATATTATGCTAGTAAGAATCTGAATGATGCACAGCTCAACTACTCTATCACTGAAAAGGAGTTGTTAGCGGTTGTTTTTGCTCTGGATAAGTTTTGATCTTACTTGCTAGGGTTTAAGGTCTTAGTATACTCAGATCATGTTGCTTTGAAGTATCTTTTGTCTAAACAAGATGATAAAGCTCATCTCATTTGGTGGATTTTGTTGCTACAAGAATTTGACTTTGAAATTCCAGATAAAAAGGGTTTCGAAAATGTAGTAGTCGACCACCTATCCCAGTTGATCGTGGAATTTACTGAGGATACATTGCCCATTTCTGAGACATCAGTTGATGAGCAACTAATGCATATCTACCAGTCACCAGTACCTTAGTTTGCGGATATCGTGAATTATCTTGTTACTAGTCAAATGCTTTTACATTCGACCAAACTAGACAGATCAAAATTTTTAGCTGAGGTTAAGTACTTCTTTTGGGACGATCCATATTTGTTCAAATACTATCCCGATCAAATAATTAGGAGATGTATCCCTGAGAGTGACCAACAAAATGTCGTCTCCTTCTACCATGACCATGCATGCCTGCCACTTTAGTTCAAAAAAGGCAAAACAAAGTTTAGGAGCTAGTACCTTCTTCTCTATCTCTGCTTTGATGGCGACAGGCCACAAGAATGGTTGATGAATCCTCGGAACTACTCGTACGCAAACCTTGTAAATTTTGGTATTTAACGAGGTGGCTAGGAATCTAGGATAAGCACGTAAAGCCCCCAAGAACATTCTTGGGCCATTTTGGACCTAGATTTCCTTTTTAATTGCCAAATGGCTCATTTGAACTAATACACAGATAGTGTCCAAATGGTTGACTATCTATCTATCTAGCCCAAATCCACAGTCCACGAGGTAATACCTTCTTCTCTATCTTTGTCTCTACTTTGACTACAACGGGCCACGAGAATGGTTGACGAGTCGTAGCTGAGAGTCCTCGAAACTACTCATACCCAAACCTTGTAAAATTTTGGTATTGAATGAGGTGGCTAGGTATCTAGGATAAGCACGTTGAGCCTCCAAGAACATTCTTGGGCCATTTTGGACCTAGATTTCCTTTTTAATTGCCAAATGGCTCATTTGAACTAATACACAAATAGTGTCCAAATGGTTGACTATCTATCTATCTAGCCCAAATCCGCAATCCACGACTCTTGAGTGACACAATATATTCCTATGGGCCTAGTTTAAGTTTGGAGAGCCATGGGATTGTTAGTTTTTATGGTGATGAAAGTATAAATGAACAACTGCAGTTTATGGTTTGAAACAAAAAGACCATATAATTTAATTCTTTTACTACAACTATGTAATTTCTTTTGAAATTTTTCCTCCATGGAAGAATCAGATTTACTATAAACATCATAAAATTGCATTTCCAAGGCTGCATTCAAAGAATTTACAGCTCAAATTGTGTCCTTAGAGGCCGAAAAAGGCATAAGCCATTCTTCATGTAACACCCCGGTCCCATATTGAGAAGATGAGGAATAACCCACATAAAGTATGTGGTTTATAAAAAGAGTCATGATACCATAATTGTAACCTTTGCTCTGATCCTCTGTTAGGGAGAGATTAGTAATTTGAGAAGATTTTTTTTATCTTGGTTTACATGTTAATGCGATTGAATAACAACTCCAGGATGTTGGTGAGAAAGACTAGCGAACGAGGTCCTATGTCTCGGATGCGAAAGGAGTTAGAGGCTTTAGTCACGAAATTGAAGAACATACTCCTGAATAAGCGTCAAACTCAGGTAACGGCCACGACACCTATACCGCTTACTCTTAGGAACGAGACCGAAGTACCCTTCTAAAAGAGACAAGAAGAAGTATTAGGTGATGAAGATACCGCGGAAGAGCACTCGCACTACTCAAATTCTAGCTTTGAGGAGGGATCGGAAATGGCGTCAGAAGAGGAACTCGATCCTGAAGAACATCCGCATATATATTATGATCCGAATGAAGATGCATTCTATTACCAGCCAGCAGACATAGTGAGTGATATGGATGGACCTGAGAAGAGTTCGGACACATCAGGTACATTCTCTAGGACTTTTAGTTATGTATCATCTACCAATTCCGATGACGGAATTTTTATAAGGAGTGAGGATTGTAATAATCATGATCCTTTGTTAAGGAGAGATTAGTAATTTCATAGACAGTTCAATTTCTAGATAAGGGTGGACTTGAATTAATAATGAGAATGGATCAAGTTAAAAGTTTTAATATATATATATATATATAATAATGAGTTAAATTTTTATTAGAGTTAATGGGTTTTATTTTTTTAAAAGGGTTAATAATTTTTTTAGTACTTGTGGTTTACGTCAAAAATAAATGGCTACCTTGGTTTCAAAAAGTGTCACAGATAATACCTGTAGTTAACAAAACTACCAAGTTAGTACTCCCGTCAGGATTCCGTCCAAAAAGTTAACGAAGCACCACATCACTACCAATTAAAATGCGACACATGTTCAGTTGGCCAGGTTTAAACACCACGTCAGCTAGAAAAATAATAATAATAATAAAACTTAAAATCCAAAAAAAAAAAAAGACAATTTTTTTTTAAAAAAAAACTATGGGTGGGCCGCCCACCCCTATTGGCTTTGGGGTGGCCAGCCACTCCCATTTTGGCCATGGGGTGGTTTGAGCCACCTCCATGGTCCATGGGGGTGATTCGGCCACCCCCAGCTTGCAAAAGAGGGTGGCCGAAACCACCCCAAGAGCTAATGGGTGGCCGGGGGTGGCCGGCCACCCCGGCTGCCTAGGGTGGTTTCGGCCACCCCTGACCGGCCTGTTTGGGGGTGGTTCGGCCACTCCAAGGACGGACAGATACAGTTACTTCTTGATTTTCTTTTTGTTACACGTGCATGTTAACCTTTTACTCTTAGTTCTTTCTTCTTTCTTATTTATTTTCTTGTCCTGTTGACAGCAACTATGCATAGCATTTTAGCTATGTTACAAATAGTCAAAATTTTCTTGATATCACATAGAATCACGTGTAGCCTCTTGAAAGAACAAAAAAGTCCCTTTGATTATTTTTCTCTCCACACCCACATTTGGCCGAGTGGGGTCTAAGCTAGAGTTTCTTTTATTTGTTGTCCAGTTTTTGTACCGATTGCCATAGCTTTATATTTTTTTTCTGTTCCTCCTCTCACATAACCATCATTCGGCCATCTACACTCACCTGCCATTATATTGTTATTTTTATCATTCTTAGCTTACTCCAGGGACGTTTCAGCAGTAATTTGTTAAAGTTTTGATTATTTTTTTAAAAAAGGATCTAAACTTTCAGATTGAATATCACAGGGACATGATTTCCTTTTATTTATTAAAAAAAAAAATATTTTTTCTATTATTTTGTGTGCCTTAGTTCCTTATATTTTTAAAGAATAGTACGATTACTTTGCCAATAATTTTAACGCCCGGGATGTAAGATCTCCTTCACTCAGCAAATATGATCTTCGTTATTTTTAAACCAAATAAGAAAAATCCCATATTCTGAATTTTTAATCTATGAACATGAGAAAAATGATTTAAGATATTTTAAAGATCCATTCTCAATTGACTAGCAAGCCGAACCCATAATAGTGAAATTTTCTTTTGTATAGAGTATGAGAGTAGTAACGCGTCTGAATTCTTATTCAAGTGACTAGTTAGTGATCGAAGAGTAATTGTATTTACAGTCAGGAGGTAAGTAGATTCTCTACCCCTTCTAAAGTCATTTTACGAGACAATTATTCTTTAATTGTCTTTTGTACTTTAAGTGTTTTAATTATTTATTCATGAATTTATCTTGATTACATAGTTAGAAAAACTTTTTCTTTAAATGAAAAGATGGTTGCAATATAAATATGTTTGTTATTTTAAAAGTTCTTATTTATCAATATTTCTAATTATAGTAAGTATCTACTTCCCCAAAGTTTCCAAATTGGAAAAATTTCTATTTTTAGAAAGTTCATAAATCAAAAAAGTATCAGATGTAAAAACCCTTATACACGTTGCCCAAAGATACCAAGAGAAATAAAAGTTATGAAAAAAGTTTTATAAGATGAGGGCACGTGTATGGAGAAGATAGTTTTGGCCCAAGAGAATTCAAAGAAGAAAGAGCTCGGTACCGATGCTAGGATGGAAACGCAACCACTGAAAGAGGCTTTGCCAGAAGGTAGTAATCCATCATTTATTTGCCAAGCTGAGTGCACTAATAAGTTAATCGGCTGGCCGGAAGGCACGTCTGTGATCACATGTGTTGCCATGGTCGCAAGGACCACGCAACCCTAGTACACGGAGCATAACAGTGTATATGGACCTTATTATGAGAAGTGTTTTATATGAGTAATTATCTTATAGATTTCAAAAAGAGATAAATGTCTTTAACGCAATGTTGTCGGATAAATGGTTTTGAAGAGATAAGTGGATTTTTCTCTTAAGTTACATAGTATTTCGTAATGAATGTTATTTGAAGTGTTTACATGAGTTTCCACATTTTTGTGAAAGGTTTTAAAGAAAACGAATTTAACCCAACTATTTATGATTGGGGGATATACTTACTGAGCTTTTTTCGCTCATTCAGTTTTACTTTTGTTTTCAGGTGGCGAGCACGCCGAAATAGGAGGCCGGAATGGGGACATGACTAGTTATTAAGTTCATCCTATCTGCATATTATTTTATTTATTTCCAATAAGTACGTTAGCACAAGTTCCAAGGATTTAAGTTTATTATTTTAAGTTTTCAGTATGTAATAAATTCCAGACTTTGCATCTTGAAAACCAAGTGGCAATTTTAATTGACATTATTCGTTATATTATTTATGCATCTATTCATGCATTTAGTTAACTGCTCTGGCATACCTTATGATTCTTTGTGCCTTTGTGAGAAGTAGTTGACAAACGTAGCCCTAACACACTGGGGATGTTACAATTATGGTATTAGAGCCACCTAGTAATAATAGGTCATATGGTATTGAAGCACTGCATGACGTGGCCATGACGATAACGTCAAGAATTTAAAATTGAGAGTTTGTAACACCCTGATCTCATATTAGGAAGATGAGGAATAACCCATGTAGAGTGGGTGATTTATAAAGAGAGTTATGAGTGCTAAGTCTCACATTGCCTAGTTACTAGGTGAAACTAGGCTTTATAAGTGATTTTAGAGAAACTTTAAAATTGACTAGTGCTTTTCCCTGGGTCGTTACAAATGGTATTAGAGCAAAGGTTATAAGGTTCTGTAGACTTTTAGGAGCCATAGCATTAATAGGAATTAGTGGAGAAATGGGAAGCCACATTCCGTCCTAGTAGAGTATGTCCTTAAGTCTTTTGTTTGACATTAGGGAGACATTCCCTAGTTCGGTTCTATTATGTACAACTTTGATTGTAGAGAGATGGCACCCTACACCCGAAACCAAGCAAATCACACTGATAACGAGAACACAATCCGCAATGAAGATGGAATCGCGAGAAATGCAAACGTGAATCAAACCCAAACCCAGAGGCATTGACTCTGTTGGCTGCTCAACTAGTGGACTTGTTGGCGAGGGGAGCTAACGCCAAGCAAGGTGGGAAGCAAGATGGAGGAGAATGATGCGGCTGCACCTTCGAACAATTCAACAAGCAACACCCCCCAATCTTTGAGGGACTGTCAAACGCAGTGGCCGCGAAAAACTGGGTCTTACAGATGGAGAAGCTCATGGAGGTCATGTGTTGCACAGATGACCAAATGATCTGCTATGCCACTTTTAAGTTGGCCGCTGAAGCAGAACACTAATGGATTGCTAAGAAGGAACACCTGGAGCAACGACTGGGCGAAGGCGTATCTATTACCTGGAAGGATTTCATGGAGACATTTCTAGAACATTTCTTTCCCCCATTAGTTCGGCAGGCTAAGGCTCAGGAGTTCACCGAGCTGATGCAAGGGTCACTAACTGTGGAGCAGTACATCGCCAAATTTATAGAAATCTTGCGGTTTGCTCCATATTTGGTGGCCAATGAAGAGCTGAAGGCTAGAAGGTTCGAGCGGGCTTTACATCCACGCATCATGAACCAGATTGTGGGGTTCGAAATTGGCAACTTGTCGGATCTGATTAGCAAGGCCTCAGTTATTGAGCATACGCAGAACTGCAGAAGATCAATGCAAAATACTTCAACCAAAAGACGAGGAACTCCCCGCAAGGAAACCATCATGGAGGACTGCCACAACACGCCAACAAGAGAAGATTTTATCAACCACCAGGGAGGAATAATGCACCGCAACATCACAACAACCAAGGAGGAAGCGGGCAATGCCCACCGTGCCCAAAGTGTGGAAGGATGCATGGCGGAAACTGTCTCTATGGACAGTCAGGCTGCTTTGAATGTGGCAAACGAGGACATCTTGCGAGAGACTGCATGACCTCTACTAACAACCAAATGGGTTAGAACCGCCAATATGGGCAGAGGCACACTGCACCTGCAAGGGTGTATGCCTTAACACAAGGAGACGCAGAGGTATCCAACGAAGTGGTGACAGGTACCCTCTTGATTTTCTCCTATAAGGCTTCAGTGCTTTTTTATTTGGGGGCAACCCACTCGTTCGTGTCGTGTTCCTTTGCTAGGACTTGATGTTTGAAGTTAGAACTTATGGATGGAGATTTAGCAGTAGCTACCCTTGTGGGGAAAACAATTTGTGCACCTCAATAGTTAAGAGTTGTCTGATGATGGTCAAAGACCATATCATGCCAGCAAATCTCGTTATTTTCGAGATGAGTAAGTTTGATGTAATCTTAGGTATGGATTGGTTGTCCATGTTCCATGTGTGTGGACTGCTTCTGCAAGGAAGTAGTGTTTAGACTGCCTGGAGCAACAGAATTCAAGGTTCAAGGAGATCGGGGCATCAACACTCCTAAATTAATATCAGCATTGCATGCGACCCGATTACTGAAGAATGGATGTTCAGGATTTTTAGCCTGTGTGACAGAAGACAAACCAGAAGCAAAGGTTTAAGAGATACCGACTGTAAGAGAGTTTCCAGACGTATTCTCGGAAGACTTATCGGGTTATACCTCCCTACAGAGAAATTGAGTTCACTATAGACCTACTACCCAGCACAGCACCAATATTCAAGGCTCCGTACCAGATGGCACCTCTTGAACTCAAGGAACTCAAGGAGCAGCTACAAGAACTCCTTGACAAGGGATTTATTCGTCTAAGTATATCACCATGGGGAGCACCAGTTTTATTTGTGAAGAAAAAGGATGGGTCGATGATGTTATGTATCGACTACAGAGAGCTAAACAAGGTTACAGTCAAGAACAAGTACCCACTCCCAAGGATTGATGACCTGTTTGACCAACTCCAAGGATCACAGGTGTTCTCCAAGATCGATCTTCGTTCCGGCTACCATCAACTCAAAGTTAAGGAGGAGGATGTATAGAAGACAGCCTTCAGAACAAGATACGGATACTATGAATTCTTAGTAATGCCTTTTGGGTTTAACTAACGCCCCTGCAGCATTCATGGACATGATGAATTGGGTGTTTTGAGAGTTCGTCGATCGTTGTGTAGTTGTCTTTCTTGACGACATACTCATCTACTCAAAGAGTTGGGAAGAGCATGTGGAGCACTTGCAAACAGTACTGGACATCTTGAGGAAGCAACAACTCTATGCAAAATTCAAGAAGTGCGAATTCTGGTTGGATAAAGTAGCATTTTTGGGGCACGTCGTCATTAAGGATGGAATCGCTGTGGACCGAGGTAAAGTAGAGGCAATGGTGAACTGGGTGAGGCCGTCGAATGCTCACGAGTTTCCTAGGCCTCGCTGGTTATTACAAAAGGTTTGTAGAAGGATTTTCTAAGTTGGCTGGCCCATTGACTCGACTAACCAAGAAGGACGAGAAATTCCAGTGGTCAGATGAGTGCGAGCAGAGTTTTCAAGAGCTGAAGCAACACTTAGTCACGGCACCTATCCTTACCCTTCCATTAGGGACGGGCGGATTTGTGATCTATAACAACGCATCTCACAAAGGCTTGGGTTGCGTACTGATGCAATAGGGAAAGGTGATCGCGTACGCCTCAAGACAATTGAAACCATATGAGCGTAACTATCCAACTCACGACCTCAAGCTGGCCGCAGTAGTCTTCGCTTTAAAGATCTGGCGGCACTACCTCAATGGAGAACACTGCGAAATCTTTGCAGACCACAAGAGCTTGAAATACTTTTTTCACTCAAAAGGAGCTCAACATGCGCCAGAGGCACTAGTTGCAACTCCTTAAGGACTACAATTGAATAGTCAACTATCATCTGGGGAAGGCTAATGTAGTCGCTGACGCTCTCGGTATGAAGACCTCAACAGGGAAGGTATCAACCTTGTTCACTACACAGAAAGAGCTAATCCTCGACCTGGATCAGGCGGGCATTGAGATGGCAATCGAAAAAGTTCAGTCATACTTGGGTAACCTAACCCTTGAACCGACTCTGTTGGAGCAGATTAGAACTACCCAATCATCAAACAACGAATTGACGAAGATTCGCGAAGAAGTAGATAACGGGGCACGACCAGATTTCCACGTGTCCGGAGATGGAACTTTAAAGTTTTGCAATCGACTATGCATTCCAAACAATGCCAAATTGAAGAAGGTCATCTTGTCTGAAGCCCATCAGTTCCTTATATACACCCGAGTGGCACCAAAATGTATAGAGACCTACAGAGAAATTATTGGTGGCAGGGAATGAAGAGAGACATTGCACACTTTGTGGAGCAATGTCTCATGTGCCAGCAAGTCAAGGCAGAACACCAGAGATCGGCAGGAGCCTTACAACCTCTACACATTCTTGAATGGAAGTGGGAGCACATCTCCATGGACTTTGTATGCGATTTCCCCAAAGCCCCAAGCGGCCAAGTCGCAGTTTGGGTTATCGTCGACATGTTGACCAAGACAGTGCATTTCCTACCCATCAAAATGACTTACAGCATGGACCGGTTTGCAGAGTTGTTTGTCAAGGAGATTGTACGATTGCATGGAATTCCAGTGTCCATTGTGTCAAATCAAGATCTCCGTTTCACTTCGAGGTTTTGATGAAGTCTACACCAAGCCATGGGTACAAAACTAACTTTCAGCATAGCTTTTCATCCTCAAACGAACGGTCAGGCCGAGAGGACGATCCAAACTTTGGAAAGACATACTGCGACTATGCGTCCTAGATTTTAAAGGAAGCTGGATCCAGTACTTACCATTGGTAGAGTTCTCCTACAACAACAGCTATCATGCCAGCATTGAAATGGCTCCTTATGAAGCTCTATATGGGAGGAAGTGCAAGTCACCACTATATTGGGATGAAGTCGGAGAATGGAAGCTACTCGAACCGAAAATTACCCAAGACACGTGCGAGAAGGTATCGATAATCAGACAAAGATTGGCAATGGCTCAAAGTCGTTAGAAAATATACGCCGACAGAAATCGACGAGAACTGGAGTTTGAAGTTAGCACGAAGGCCTTCCTGAAGGTCTCTCCCATTAATAGGAATTAGCATGGGCCCTGCAGTCTCTCGCGAGATGTCCTAGGTTGCCATATTTAAAGTAGCCTGACTGTCCATAGAGACAGTTTCTGCCGTGCATCCTTCCACACTTCAAGCACGGTGGCCGTTGCCCACTTCCTCCTTGGTTGTTGTGATGTTGTGGTGCATTATTCCTCCCTGGTGGTTGATAAAATCTTCTCTCGTTGGCATGTTGTGGCGATCCTCCTTGACGGTTTCCTTGCGGGGCGTTCCTCTTCTTTTGGTTGAAGTATTCTACATTGATCTTCTACGTACGCTCAATAACTAAGGCCTTGCTAATTAGATCCGACAAGTTGCCAATTTGGAACCCCACAATTTGGTTCATGATGCGTCGATGTAAACCCGAAGCTCCTAGCCACCAAATATGGAGCAAACTGCAAGAGTTCTATAAATTTGGCAATGTACTGCTCCACAGTCAGTAACCCTTGCATCAACTCAGTGAACTCCTAAGCCTTAGCCTGCCGAGCTTACGGGGGAAAGAAACGTTCTACAAACACCTCCTTGAAGTCCGTTCAGGTAATAGACATGCCTTCGCCCAATTGTTGTTCCAAGTGTTCCTTCTTAGCAATCCACCAACCTTCTGCTTTAGCGTCAAACTTAAAAGTGGTGTAGCGGACCATCTGGTCATCTGTGAAGCACATGACCTCCATGAGCTTTTCCATCTGTAAGACATAGTTCTCTGCGGCCACTGCGTCCGGCAGTCCCTCAAATATTGGGGGGTGTTGCTTGTTGAATTATTCGAAGGTGCAGCCGCGTCGTTCTCCTCCATCTTGCTTCCCACCTTGCTTGGCGTTAGCTCCCCTCGCCAACAAGTCCACTAGTTGAGCAGCCAACAGAATCAAGGCCTCTAGGTTTTGGGTTTGATTCACGTTTGCGTTTCTCGCGATTTCATCTTCGTTGCGGATTGTGTTCTCGTTATCAGTGTGATTTGCTTGGTTCCGGGTGTGGGGTGCCATCTCTCTACAATCGAAGTTGTACATATTAGAACCGAACTAGGGAATATCTCCCTGATGTCAAACAAAAGACTCAAAGATAGAATCTACTAGGCTAGATGTGGCTTCCCATTTCCCCACTAATTCCTATTAATGCTCTAGCTCCTAAAAGTCTACAAAACTTTATAACCTTTGCTCTGATACCATTTCTAACGAGCTAAGGAAAAGCGCTAGCCACATTTGCGCTATCACCCCAAAAGGACTAGTCAATTTTGAAGTTTTCCTAGAATTACTTATAAAGCCCAGTTTCACCTAGTAGCAATGGAGGACTTAACACTCATAACTCTCTTTATAAACCACACACTCTATGTGGGCTATTCCTCATCTTTCCAATATAGGACTGGGGTGTTACAAACTCTCCCTTTTAAATTACTGATGTCATCGTCAGGGCCACGTCATGCAGTGCTTCAGTACCACATGGCCTGTCATTACTAGGTGGCTCTAATACCATAATTGTAACATCTCCAATCCGTTAGGGCTAGGTTTGTCAACTACTTCTTACAAAGGCACAAAGAATCATAAGGTATGCCAGAGTAGTTAACTAAATGCAGGAATAGATGCATGAATAATATAACGAATAATGTCAATTAAAATTGCCATTGCCAAGTTTAAAATTTATTGCATACTGAAAACTTAAAATAATAAACCTAAATCCTGGGAACTTGTGCTAACACACTTATTGGAAATAAATAAAATAATATGTAGATGGGATGAACTTAATAACTAGTCCTGTCCCCATTCCGACCTCCTATTTCGGCATGCTCGTCACCTGAAAATAAAAGTAAACTGAATGAGTGGAAAAGGCTCAATAAGTATATCCCACAACCATAAATAGTTGGGTTAAATTTTTTTTTTTTAAAAAAAAAAACCTTTTACAAAAATGCAAAAACTCATGTAAACACTTCAAATAACATTCGTTACGAAATACTATGTAACTAAAGAGAAAAATCCTCTTATCTCTTCAAAACAATTTATTCAACAACATTGCATCAAAGACATTTATCTCTTTTTGAAATCTATAAGATAATTACGCATATAAAACACTTCTCATAATAGGGCCCATGTACACTGTTACGCCCCGTGTACTAGGGTTGCGCGGTCCTTGCGACCATAGCAACACATGCGGCCGCAGACGTGCCCTTTAGCTAACCGATTAACTTATTGGTGCACTCAGCTTGACAAATAAATGATGGATTACCACCTTCTGGCAGAGCCTCTTTTAGTGGTTGCGCTTCCATCCTAGCATCGGTACCGAGCTCTTTCTTCTTCGAATTCTCTTGGGCCAAAACTATCTCCTTTATACATGTGCCCTCATCTTATAAAACTTTTCTTATCTCTTTTATTTCTCTTGGTATCTTTGGGCAACGTGTAGGAGGGTTTTTACATCTTATACTTTTTTGATTTATGAACTTTCTAAAAATAGAAATTTTCCCAATTTGGAAACTTTAGGGAAGTAGATAATTGCTATAATTAGAAAGTATTGATAAACAAGAACTTTTAAAATAACAAACATATTTATATTGCAACCATCTTTTCATTTAAAGAGAAAGTTCTTCGAACTATGTAAGCAAGATAAATTCATGAATAAATAATTAAAACACATAAAGTATAAAAGACAATTAAAGAATAATCATCTCATAAAATGACTTTAGAAGGGGTAGGGAATCTACTTACCTCCTGACTGTAAATACAATTACTCTTCGACTGCTAGCTAATCACCTGAATAAGAATTCAGACACGTTACTACTCTCATACTCCATACAAAATAAAATTCCACTATTATGGGTTCGGCTTGCTAGTTAATTGAGAATGGATCTTTAAAATATGTTAAATCATTTTTCTCATGTTCATAGATTAAAAATTCAGAATATGAGATTTTTCTTATTTGGTTTAAAAATAACGAAGATCATATTTGCTAAGTGAAGGAGATCTTACATCTCGGGCATTAAATTATTGGCAAAGAAAGCCTACTATTCATTAAAAATATAAGGAACTAAGGCACACAAAATAATAGAAAAAATATATTTGTTTTTGAATAAATAAAAGGAAATCAAGTCCCACTACAAAAAAATGGATTTTAACATTGCTTTTGGCCTCAAAAGGGATGTTAAAACGATCACCTCGCTTTTTTAACATCGTTTTGAAAGCGATGTAAAGTATGGCGTGGCAAAAATTTTTAAGCATCATTTTTTTTTTTTTAATTAATAAAAGCAATGTTAAATTTTTTTAACATCTCTTTTAAGAAAAGCGATGTTAAACATTTTTAACGTCGCTTTCTTAAAAAGTGATGTTAAAATTTTTTAACATCTCTTTGAATCAAAGATATGTTAAACATTAAAAATTTTTAACATCGCTTTTCCCAAAAGCGATGTTAAAAATTAACATATGTATTTTTATGCAGTAGATGTAGTATTTTTATGCAGTAGATGTAAAATACTACATCTACTGCATAAAAATATACAACCTGTTCACATGGGTAACAAAATACTACATCTCAACCTGTCTAAACCTGATATTAGACAAATATAAAATACTACATCTCAATAAACAAAATTACAATATTACTGAATTCCATAACATTGGTAACAAACCCACTTTCCACAAACATCCGTATCATTCAATATAAAGAAACACAAAATTACAATATTACTGAATTCCATAACGTGGGTAACAAACCCATTTTCCACAAACATCCATATCACTCAATATAAAGAAACACAAAATTACAATATTACTTAATTCCATACATAACGTGGGTACTAAACCCACTTTTCACAAACATCCATATATATCATTTAATATAGAGAAACATATAAATATCATACATAATCGAAAGTTTAAAATACACCAAAAATACTCTTAACAAGTAGAAAACTTCTAGTCATGCCCAATACTTGTTTAGCCTTCCATTCCCGACACATAGTCGTAGCTCAGCCATTGCAGACAAAAGTTATACAATATAGGTAAATAAAATTTATAATATATTTAATGACAAATTAAGCAGTGTAATGACAAAAGAGCACCAAACTAAGGCTTTCTACTACCTCACGTTCCACCAACTTCTCCAATAACTTCTGAGCTGATTGGATGAAATCTAAGCTCACAAATCTCAACCTTGCAACAGTAATGAGTAGTCATTTAGTGATCAAACACTTCCATGAGAAAAGGGAAAGCAAGCAAAAATTCAGATACAACTAAAAGTCTATTCCACAAGAATTCAAAATAACATATAGGAACACCATAACGAAACATACACAAAGAAATGTTCTACTTAAAACATTTCACCTATCTAATATATTAACAAATCACTTAAATATTAGGCCATCACTTTTATGTGGACAGGTAGAAATATCTATTGTACAAAAGCTTTGTAAAATGTGAGAAGATGAAGTAGAGGCAAAAGAAAAAAATCCAACAAAACAGCTCAAGTTGAAATGGTTTTTAGCAGTATAAGTTGTGCGAAAACACATGCTTGCTCAAAATGCCATCGCACAGGTTCCATGTGTGTTAACATTAGGAAAATATTATTTGCATGCCAATTGATGGCTACTAAGTAACAAATATCAAAAATATTGTGTACTCACTACTCAAATTATCTTAAAGGAACAGACACAAACACGTAGAGGATTCCGAGTTCAACTCGAGGGACAATCCGAGGTTCAACATGTAGAGGATTCCGAGATTGTGCAAAGTGCGATAGAGATTGGGCCTTTCTTGGGACTTCTTGTGGAGGTGATGAGAAACAGTTACTGGGTCTATTGACAGACCTTGATAAGGTACATTGTCAAGAGATCTCGGCTACTCATTCCCAACATGGCGCAAAAGGCAGTAAGGAACTCAAAAATTTAGAAAATTCCATCAATTTTGAAGGTTCTAGTCGTGGCAAAGGGAAGAGGGCTTTGTCAATTTTCTGAGGGTTCGAATTGTATTGTTGGGGTTTTTTCTTGTAGTTGTGGTGGGTCTCTAGGGTAAGGGTGGGGGTTTTGTTGTGGGTGTTGTCTTGGGATTTTGCGGGTTTGTTCTATCTTGTTTTCTCTTTCTAGGTATTTTTTTTGTGTACTTCATGTATTCTTAAGGGCGCCTCACACTTGTTTTTTTATAAAATTTGACCTTATATATAAAAAAAAAAAAAAAAAAACGATGGTTGATGCTTTTACTAAGTGGGAAGAAGTTATTGTGTTGCCAATTCAGAGTCCTCAATCTGCCCTTAACGTATTTTTCATAGCTTTTTATATTCATTCCTCAAAAGACAAGCTTTTTTAATTATTAACATAATGTTCTGCCTGCAAAATAATACGACTTTCTATTCTGTATCTATTCCATTCAGTATTATTCAGAAAGCCAGTAATGCATTGGAGGTTTTAAAGGAAGTCCTTGATGCTGTTGATACTCAACATCCTGAGGTATGATGGTGGCTATGATCCTGAATTTTGGATTTGACCTGGTAAAAACTAGAGTTATTGATATGTTTCATTGCTAGATAAGATTGTTGAATTGATCTCTTTCTTTATGCACCTTTTCATTATTACTCATCATAATGCTTGTGCAACTTGGATTTAAATCTCATGTATGGTTTGCATTTTTGGGTGAGATTAATGACATCTAGCAAGAAATGTTATACCTATTTACTTGAAGCTTCTAGCAGCTTGAAAGACAGAAAGTGAGTGATGGGTGGTGGACAGTTGTAGTGTTGGGTGATGATTAGCCTTTTATTATAATGTTCTAATGCCTTCTACTTTATGAAGATAATAGCCAAGAGCCTCATGACCTTCTGTGCCATAAAAATATTTTGAATAATGGGCTAATTCATGGTTTGAATCTGAATTTTTGTAAGATTCTGAACCGTTATGTTGAACTTTACTTGTTTAATTCAGAATTCTACATACCCTTTTATGGTTAATTGTGTGTGAAGGCACTCTTGGTTTTGATTCCACATGCCTGTCAAAGTGAATCCAATGTCTGCAACATATTTGAATTGCATGACACTTTACTTACCTCCAATTCAATTGAATCAAATTATTAGGTCATACTTGAATTTCATGTCAGTTTGTTGATAAACTCTGTTGTCTTTAAATATATATATGAAACCTTAAATTAGCATGTCATTTCAAATGTGGTGGTATGTTTTTTTCAGGGAGCAAAGGACGAGTTTACACTTGACCTTGTGGAACAGTGTTCTTTTCAAAAGCAAAGAGTAATGCATCTTGTGATGACTTCTCGGTAATGGCTGCTTTCTGGGTTCATTATGCAAGTAGTCAATTGGCCTTCTGCTTTACCGTCTATAACTATTGAGCATGCTTCCCTTTCTGAATTTATTTTGACAAGAAAGTAATGTAGAATACATATGATGAAATGAAATCCTTTAAGAATGATTTGGTTGAGCTCTCTGACAAAGCAAGTAATCAATTATATATAAAACATTTGACTGTCGAAAGTACCGTAATTGGATTTGTAGCTTTCCCTATAGGGTAAAAGTTGACTTTAGTCAACCCCCTCTCCCCCCTCCCCCCCTAAAAAACCATGGACTTCGGAAATTTGCATGATTGAGTGGCATTTTAATATTGATATTACCATCATAATGGTTTTCTTAGCGAAGTTTAGGTCATTTGATGCTTGACCCTTTTGATCCAACAATGTCAATAGTGCTGGTGGTTCACCTTCATAGTGATGACTTTGTTTAATTAAGTTGCATACTGTCTTCCTTCACATGGCCATTGTTCTCAAAATACAGCTATGTGTTTCCTCAATGATTGCTATGCCTGTTCAGAATATAGTGCCAGCAAGGATGTGGTTTTACAATGTCAACAAATCAAGTCGAATTGAATTTGCATCCATATATGGAGGAATCGCTGAAAATCTTGATATTAAATGTTTGACTGTGATTTAGAACCGACTCCTATGGCGAGTAGAGGTTGAAACTGTAGGAAAATTTTTAATCCTGCTGCTAACAGATTGTGTAGTGCCTTGCGTTTCATTTCCTTTCATTAATTCTTTAAGTGGCTTTTCTGGGATCTAGAGATGTTCGCCTGACAATTGGCTAATTTATTCAATATCCTATGCTCTCATAAATACAAGTGTTTTACATAGATCTCGCAGTTTCAATTGATTCCTATCTTATTTACCCAGGGATGAGAAGGTGGTTTCGCGAGCAATTGAATTAAATGAGCAACTCCTGAAAGTTCTTGCAAGACATGATGCCCTCATTTCAGGTAGGTCTACATCAACTGCCAATCATATAAGCCTTGAAGAAACGGAGGAGGAAGAGGAGGCTGAACAGCTTTTCCGAAGGTATGTCCGTCTATGTTGGGCGAGGCTTTTTCTTGAACTTTAGAGTACCTTTCCTGACTTTAATGGGCCTCTAATATCCCTTACTAAAATGTGTATGTTGAATGTATTTGCCGCAATCTTGGCAAATTCCCTACTTTCCTGATTTCAACTGCTCTTTCTTGACTGCAAAACTGGACAGATTACGAAAAGGAAAAGCTTGTGTGAGACTTGAAGATGAAGAGCAGTCGGTGGAGCACCCCCACTTGGGGTTGCTTGGATCGACCATTCCAGCAGAAAGGCTGAACCGTCCACTTATACTACCAGTAAGTTTGGAGCCATCAAACGAATGGAGTGCACATCCTCCACCTGTTGCAAGGTCACTGCCACCAAGACACATTGAGAGGGAGCCTCCACCTATTGCAATTCCAACACTGCCTGTCAAACAAAACGAGACGGATCTTCCACCTGTTGCAATTCCGCCCCCACCAGCAAAACACATGGAGAGGGAGAGATTCTTTCAGGAAAAGAAGACAGATGGTTCTGGTTTGAGTGGCCATGTGAGAGGTGTAACGACCCGCCCCGACGAGCCAATGCCATATAGTATAATAGCACGCGCGTAGAGCGGCGCCTTACGCTAAACCTGAATATATATTTAAGCCAAACAGCTCAAATTATAGAACCTATAAAATTTGACATCAACATAGCCAAATCAATTTAGCTAAACCTGTAACATATCAAAATAGTTCAACATTACATCAGAGATCGTGGATCTCGCAGCAGAATATAATTTTACATAACACATCAGAGTTGACAAAAGACATCTATCTTGTTAAGGATTACATTGTATCATTACATACAAATACTGCCTAATCACAAGTGCCACATGCGGCACAATCTCAAAAGAAATACATCATAAGTGTCTATGTGCTACAAAAATGATGTATACAAAAAATGACTAACAGGGTTTGTCATACAAAACCAAGGCACACACAATGGCCTCATCCATAGTAGCCTAGGTACAAGGCTTCTGGGTCCCCTCTTCTTCTACCTCATCTCCTGCATCGACAGTGCCTTATGAAATTGCGGGGTTAACCACAATAACATAGGCGGATATGTGAGTCCACATTCTCAGTAGTATAAGAAATTACTAACTTTAAACAATACGCCGTTTTTAAGTTTCTACCATGAGTTTACAATAATATAATTTAATCATACACATATTCAATGCATTCCATAATCTCAAGCAAGACATAAGCATACATGCATATCTAGGTAAGGAACAGTTCATAGACTTCTATATATTTTGCATACATAAACGTCAATATCATTCTCATGTAATATACATCATAATCATCAATCAACACTCATGCAATACATGTTCATATATCTTTACATTCATTATTCTTATACATAGTCATAAAATACTTCATTCATTCCTCTCATCCATAGTCATACAGACTTACTTTCATTCTCTCATACGTGCTCATACATCCCTTTAATCATTCCTTATTCTTTCTTAATTTCTTTATTTTCTTTCTTTACTTTTGTTATAACACTGTGGTCCATACACTCCATGTGTTGGGGTCCGTACACCCGCTATTATTATTAACACTGTGGCCCGTACGCTCACATGTGTTAGGGTCCGTACACCCACCATTATTATTAACATTGTGGTCCGTACACTCACATGTGTTAGGGTCCGTACACCCAATATCATCCTTACAACACTGTGGTCCGTACACTCACATGTGTTGGGTCCGTACACCCAATGCATTAGTCTCTATTCTCATTTTCATAGTTTAAACTCATTATTTGCGTTCTTGTTTCATCACTTCCTTATATCACATTCTCATCATGCATTTAACA
This sequence comes from Betula pendula, assembly GCA_900184695.1. Classification (NCBI taxonomy): domain Eukaryota; kingdom Viridiplantae; phylum Streptophyta; class Magnoliopsida; order Fagales; family Betulaceae; genus Betula; species Betula pendula. The sequence continues at coordinate 155,247 of FXXK01000714.1, read as the reverse complement.
ATTATTTACATCTCGACATTCATGTGCAACATTCATACCAATTCATTAAAAGTATACACTCTTTGTTTTTCACAACCATACCCTATTCAACCTCATTTTCTTAACACATTCTTATCACATTTCAAAACATAACTCATAACCCAAGTAAATCCATCAAACTACAATATAGTCGTGTTAATCTCAAGTATCCGGTTCGAATTTCACATAAATTACCACACTTTAAAACTACTTCCCAATTCCTTTTCTTTTCCATAAGCATATAATTTACTAAACCATTTAATCTAAAAGCATTTAAAAGTATAGTATCATCCTTAGTAAGTAATTATACTTACCTATCCGTGACGTTTGAGAAGGATCCTACAATTCAAGTACCACTGCAATGTAGTATTGGTGCCAAACATTAAACTCACATTTACAAAGCAACTTTAATCCTATTATGACCCATTAGGACCTAAACACAACCTATAGCAACTATCCATGAATCCCATGAAAATTTTGGTTAAATTTTACACTACATGTCATTAACCCATATAAACCATAATCCTATTGTTAAACACTAAAAGCCCTAAATTAGCTAAAACTATAAAATTGGGGTTTTATGCCCATACTTCAACCATTGGCAAAAATTGATGTTTAAATCCAATTAATCAAAACCCAATACTTAAATAGTGTGTAGGAATTTATAATACACAAAAACCCCAAGCTAATTTCGAGAATTTAGCCACATGCCCAAATTTGGCCTAACTTTGAAAATTTAGGGTTCGCAACGCTGGGTCCGTACACTCACATGTGTTGGGGTCCGTACACCCAATGCATTAGTCTCTATTCTCATTTTCATATGTTTTAACTCATTATTTGCGTTCTTGTTTCATCACTTCCTTATATCACATTCTCATCATGCATTAACAATTTATTTACATCTCGACATTCATGTGCAACATTCATACCAATTCATTAAAAGTATACACTCTTTGTTTTTCACAACCATACCCTATTCAACCTCATTTTCTTAACACATTCTTATCACATTTCAAAACATAACTCATAACCCAAGTAAATCCATCAAACTACAATATAGTCGTGTTATCTCATAAGATATCCGGTTCGAATTTCACATATAATTACCACACTTTAAACTACTTCCCAATTCCTTTTCTTTTCCATAAGCATATAATTTACTAAACCATTTAATTCTAAAAGCATTTAAAAGTATAGTATCATCCTTAGTAAGTATATTATACTTACCTATCCGTGACGTTTGAGAAGGATCCTACAATTCAAGTACCACTGCAATGTAGTATTGTGCCAAACATTAAACTCACATTTACAAAGCAACTTTAATCCTATTATGACCCATTAGGACCTAAACACAACCTATAGCAACTATCCATGAATCCCATGAAAATTTTGGGTTAATTATATACACTACATGTCATTAACCCATATAAACCATAATCCTATTGTTTAAACACTAAAAGCCCTAAATTAGCTAAAACTATAAAAATTGGGGTTTATGCCCATACTTCAACCATTGGCAAAAATTGATGTTTAAATCCAATTAATCAACAACCCAATACTTAAATAGTGTGTAGGAATTTATAATACACAAAAACCCCAAGCTAATTTCGAGAATTTAGCCACATGCCCAAATTTGGCCTAACTTTGAGAAATTTAGGGTTCCACGAATTACCTCAATTTAATCGGTAGATTGGAAGCTTTAACGTCGATAATCACTACCCGTAGCTTGAAAATGATGGAAGTCCAAGATTTTATCCAACACCCAAGCTAAAACCGAAACCCACATTAAAGAGTGCAAGAAGAGATGAGGAAAATGGCGTGAGTGAAAGAGAGAGAGAGAGACTTACAATTTCAGATAAGAGAAACCGAGCATGGGCCAAATCTTGGCATTTTTTTCTACATTGCCGTGATGATCTTGGAAGCCAAAACTCAACCTCTCGTGCAGTAGCAAGAGAATGAGGGTGTTGAAAGAGAGTCAGACGTGGGACAAAAAAATGAGAAGGGAAAAATGGTTTCTAACTTGAACCATGCGTGGGCCCTCACACCAAGTGGAAAGAGTCAAAGAGCAAGACACATTCCCACCCAAATGACAAGCTTACGTGAAGATGGGGAAGAATGAGTGTTTAGGTGTGAGGTGGATAAGGAATGAGTGGTCCAAATTTGCACTTCTTGCATAAGTGAAGGTGAGAGAAAGATGGGCCAAAAACTTATAACTAACCTTTGGCCTACATAGTTGATTTAACTCTCTTATCCTTTTGGGCTTCACACTAAGACTCATAATATAAAATTAAGCCATCTTATTTTATTTTACCACATTAATTCATCTTATTTTATTTAATCTTACTAAACCCATTAAATAATTTCTTGGGCATTACAAGAGGCCTCTCATTAGACAGTCGCAAGACCGGTAGCTCACGCAGTGGAAGCACAGATTTCAGTGACTGACTGCTTAATAAAAGGACCCTTTTTTATTTCTTTATTTATTTTTTTTAATTTGTTTTCTGAGTTGTGTTTTTAGTTTATATCTGTTAGTGGTTTCTGATTTGATAGTGCTGATGGGTGTTATAGAAAGATGTAGGATATATAAGTATTGAAGATTTATGATACATTTAACATAAAAAGGGTTTTTGTATGATCTGGTGCTGGACTTGTGGAGTAAACGAATGGGGCAGGTGGGGCTGCTGTAAAGAAGCTTTTAAATATATCTTTCTCAATTTATTCGGTCCATATATCCACAAGTGTTGAGAGTACTTTTATTTGGTCTCTCTCTCTCTCTCTCTCATACACAGAATGAAGGAAACCATAGTGTTGTATCCAGTTGCTGCCTTTCACCTCCTGGTCTCCATGGTAGAGCTAGGAAAGCTAATCATACGACATCACCCCAACTTGTCCATAACAATCCTAGTCGCAACCAAGCCTTCTGACGCAGCCACTGCTTCCTCGTACATCAACCACCTCTCCGAAACCGATCTACCCATCTCCTTCTACTCCCTCCCGTCAGTCCATCTCTCCCCACCCCAGCAAGACTCTCATGACATCCAAAGCCAAATAGCCTCGATATCCAAGTTCATCCGCCTCAATGTTCCCCATGTCCTCGATGCCCTCCGAAACATTTCTCTGTCCTCCTCCGTCCTCGCTCTCATAACCTCGGATTTCCACTTGTATGATATTGACAGCAACCACATCCCAACTTACCACTACTATAGCTCTTGTGCCTCTACTCTTGCCGTCCTCCTCTACTTGCCAACCCTCCACAATCAAACCGCCAAAAGCTTCAAGGATCTCGACAACACTCTCTTGCACATTCCTGGACTACCACCCATCAAAGCCTCACACATGCCCCAACCCCTTCTCCAACGGGACGACCCCACTTACCATTCCTTCCTTGACATGGGCTCTGGCCTACCCAAATCAAAGGGGATCATAGTAAACACGTTTGACTCACTTGAGCCACACGCAATCAAAGCCATAGCTGATGGTGCTTGTGTTCCAAACAGTCTAATGCCGCCGGTATACCCTATTGGGCCACTGATCACAGACACCAAAGATGGAGCATCATCGGAATGTTTAGCATGGTTAGATGCACAGCCGAGCAGAAGCGTGGTGTTCTTGTGCTTTGGTAGTAAAGGTACGTTTTCTGAAGCACAACTTGAAACGATTGCATGTGGGTTGGAGAGAAGCAACCAAAGATTCTTGTGGGTGGTGAAGAGTCCTCAGGGTTTAATTACAGAACCAAATTTAGAGGTGCTGTTGCCAGAAGGGTTTGTGGAGAGGACCAAAGAAAGGGGTCTTGTAGTGAAGTCTTGGGCTCCACAGAATGCTATTCTGAGCCATGAATCGGTAGGCGGGTTCGTTACGCACTGTGGATGGAACTCGGTGCTAGAGGCAGTGAGTTATGGCGTGCCGATGGTGGCATGGCCATTGTATGCTGAGCAGCACACGAATGCTGTGGTTTTGGTGGAGGAAATGAAGTTGGCAATACCCGTTAACATGGGAACATCTTCCAAGGAAGGAGAAGGAGAGAAAGAAGGGTTGGTGAGTTCAGAGGAGGTGGAAATGACGGTGAGACAACTGATGGAATTGGAGGAAGGTAAAGTTCTTAGAAAGCGAAGTCTAGAAATGAGAGCGATGGCTAGGGCAGGTTGGACTAGTGGCGGGACGTCCTTCACTGCCTTTTCCAAGTTGGTTGCTTCTTGGACCAGATGATAATTTCCTTGAATTTTCTTGTGTTTTTTGGACTTGTTTTTTGATGTTTAAGTAATTGGACCAGTGTACTGGGGTAGGTTGGACCAGGCCAACCTACTACCAAAAGTAGTATTTTTTGAGGTTTAGTGTTGTGTACCTCTTAGACATTTGACAAGTGGTTTGTGGCTTCTTTAATAAATATTGAATTTCCTTCTTTTTTTTTTCTTTTTGAAAAATTATTTTTGATTAGAACCTTCCCTCGTGTTATTTTATACGAAAAGATAGACAAAGTCAGCTACATTAAACTGCTCCATGCTATCTTATTATGTATTAAAAATCAGAGATGGAGAACGACGAAGGTAAGACAAGGAGAAAAATATATCGTATACTTTCTTGATGATTTGAACAATTACAAGGTTGGGTATTTATACAAGAATTCTGGGAGACATGATCCCGTAATTACGTGAGACATGATCCCGTAATTACATGATGGGTATTGACTATGGTTAATCTAATTGTAGAATTCAACAGTCAAAGTGGAAAATATCAGCCTTTCTCTGCAAGCTCGTTAGTCGTTGGACTGATTTCATGCTTAGACTTTCCTTTCTCATTTGGTTTGCTATGAGTGAGTGGGCGACACCCTTGCTTTCCTTCTTTGCTCAGATTCTCTTCCTTAACACTCCCCCTCAAGTTGGAGTGGATATTCATGACACCCAACTTGCCAAGTAAGTGATGAAATTGTGTTGAACCTAGTGCCTTAGTGAAAAGATCGGCAGGCTGTTGATTAGTGGGTATGTGGAAAGTCTGAATTATGCCATTCTGTATTTTTTCCCGAATGAGGTGGCAATCAATCTCAATGTGTTTTGTTCTTTCATGGAAGACAGGATTCGAAGCAATGTGGATTGCTGCTTTGTTGTCACAATACAACTTTGCTGACTGTGGGTGTGAGATATGCAAATCTGTCAATAATTGTTTCAGCCAGGTAATTTCACAACATGTTGAAGCCATAGCTCTGTATTCTGCTTCAGCTGAAGAGCGAGAGATTGTTGTTTGTTTCTTTGTTTTCCAAGAAATCGGTGAACTTCCAATGAGTATGCAATATCCAGTGACTGAGCGTCGAGTATCTCTACAGCGTGCCCAGTCTGCGTCACAGAAAGCATGTAATTGCTGATTACTCTTGGCTGATAAGAAAATCCCTTGACCCGGCGATTGTTTGAGATACCGCAAAACTCTGTGTGCTGCATCCAAATGAGGTTGTCGCGGTTTATCCATGAATTGGCTCAACACGTGAACTGCATATGCCAGATCTGGTCTGGTAATGGTTAAGTATATTAACTTCCCAACTAATCGACGATAGGAAGGAGGGTCTGCTAGAAGTTCTCCATCTTGTTCACTAAGTGCCAAATTTTGTTCCATGGGAAAAGTGGATGGCTTTGCACCAAGAAAGCCTGTTTCTTCAACTTAATATGATGTGTAAATGTCATAGGGTTTCTCGTATGAAATTGATGTAAGAGGGTAATTAATTAAGCTACAGTTGTTTGAAGATATGTCGGGAACATATAAGACTCAGTCTGAGACCTTTCCTATTTCTATATCCCAAGAAATATTTCAGCACACCAAGGTCTTTAAGCTTAAAGCAATTTCCCAAGTAGGACTTGAGGTTCTTATTTATAGATACGGTCTTTGTTCACTTAGACGAAATTTTGCCTGTCCTTACAATGATGTTCATTAGACTAAAAAGACTCTAAAGATAATTTTGTTTTTTGATGCTCTTTATCCTATCCATAGGAATGCTAGTTTACGGGAACACATTTTAGAAAAGGCCTTAACGAACTAGAAGTTTTAGTCTGTGCTTTTTGTATTTAGTATAAACCTTCCGGCTGAGATAATTAGTTTCTGATAGCGAGTTTTTCCGAATTACCATGCTCTTAGTTTCTTCTGATCTTTGATGGCTTGATTGATGCTATAGCACTTAATTCAAAGGTGATATTACTTTATATTTAGAAGCGTGCTATTGATGAATTCTTTATATGATCTTCGCTCTCGCCCCACTTACTTACGTACGATAACCTATGGGGAAACTGAGCGTGTTATTATTCAGAAGATAGTATATTTCCGTATGGAGTGCAGGAGTTGATAGCACTATTATTAGTCGTATTAAAAGTTGGTGATTTAGGGAGTGGTTGCTACAATACCACAACGATTTGCTGTAAATATAATGATTTTACTTTTGCAAACGTAAGAGTACTTATGTAATCATAGATAACCTCTACTGTTTTGCCTATAACGAGGGCTAAAAGCTTGGGATATTCCATGTATAAATTTGGAACAAAATTAAATTTAGGTCATTACTAAAGTACTTAAGCTCCATAGTCAAGACCATTCCCTATTCATTATGATTGTTATACTCGATGTTTGACCAGCGGACCAGTAGATGCTTAGAATTCCATCTGTAACGACTAATAATTAAGTTGCGATCCCGGTACTCAGCAACAAACTGCAGAGTTGGTAATTTTTGACTTTGTTTATAAATCTCTCATTAGTTACAGACCAACTATGGGTTTGGCTTCTGTGAGCGCTCTCACGTAGTTTATGTCCATTGTGTGGTTGCTTCTAACATGGTCAAACAAATTTCAGCACGACTCAAAAGGCATCAACACTAACTGTAGAATTTAATTTTAAATTATCCTTGTTTGAACGATATCAGAAGGGATACAATAGTGTTTGTTAAGACATATGGATAAATTTTTTTTGAAAGGGCAGTTATGTTACATCTTTGAGACTCTCTGTGAAACATATCCACAACCTGAATTCGCGTATGGGGTATATGATCCTGTCATAATTCTAATAGTAGAAATAAGAAACTACAAGGTCATGTGAGATTGTGTGAACTGTCGCAAGGGCGTATTATTGAGAGTGATGACCTGGAGGAACGTACCATGGCTGATGCAGATGATTGGTTAGACCGAGAAAGGCAAGCATTACCAGATGAAAATCGCGTAAGTAGGCAGGTGGATTGTAGTGGCGCGAGTGGAACGCCGAGAGGTGGGAGGGAGAGGTTCCTCATGTGAGAGAGGAGGAGAGAGTGGGGGGGCAATGTCGGAGTGGTCAGGGAAGTAAAATGGATAGGGTAAGACAGGATGAGGTGCCTCTGGTGATGATTGGGCGAAGGGAAATTGGTCCTCATAAAAAAGAACGTCACGTGAGATAAATGTTTTGTGACGGTCAAGATCATAAAGACGATATCCCTTTTGGCCATAAGGATAACCGAGAAAGAGACAACGCGTAGCACGGGGATCAAATTTGGATGGTGTTTGCGAGTGAGTAGAAGCAAAACAAAGACAACCAAAAACTCGTAAATGAGTGTAATTGGGTTGTTTGTTGTATAATATCTCATAAGGAGATTTGCCAGACAAGAGGGTAGTGGGTGTTCGGTTGATTAAGTAGGTAGCCGTCAAGATGGCATCGCCCCAAAATTGAACAGGTAGATGTGCTTGAAAGAGGAGAGATCGTGACACATTGAGAAGGTGTCGATGTTTGCGTTCAACTACTCCATTTTGTTGTGGGGTAGAGACGCAACTGGTTTGATGAACAATGCCTTTGTCTGAATAAAAGGAGCGGATATCAAATTCAGGGCCATTATCACTGCGAATGATTTTAATTTTGGTGGAGAACTGATTCTCAACAAGATGGATGAATGACTGGAGAAGTGACCGAGTCTCTGACTTATGGCGCATTAGATAGACCCATGTGCATCGAGTGTAGTCATCCACAATAGTCAAAAAATAGTGGGCCCCAGTGGTAGATGGAACACGGTGACTACCCCAAATATCAACATGTAATAACTCAAATGATTGGGTGGTGGAAATAGTACTTTGGGAAAAAGGCATCCGTGTTTGTTTAGCTAAAGGACAAACAAGACATATTTCAGATGAACAAGAAATTTCAGAAATTTTATTAGAAAGGAATGATAACATTTTATTTGAAAGATGTCCTAAGCGGCGATGCCAAAGGTGGGAGGTAGATGTCGCCACCTGACACGAAACAGTCTTCATCTTGGTGAATTTGTATAAGCCATCTTGCTCAGTTCCCATCCCAATCATCTTCATCGAGCGAAGGTCCTGAATGAGGCAAAGATCAGAGGAAAAAATAATAAGGCATTGAAGAGTTTTGCATAACCGACGCACAGATATTAAGTTAAAATGGAAAGTCGGTATACAAAGGACATTGGTTAAAACTAAGGAGGATGAAAAGCGAACAGTTCCAATGTGGGTAACGGGTGCATGGGATCCATCAGGTAATTGTACTGTGTGATTATGGACAGGGATAGAATGGGTTAGAATAGTGGGGTCATTGACCATGTGGTCAGTGGCGCCACTATCGAGAACCCAAGATTTGGAGGAAAGGGAGTTACCTGACAAGGATGATTCAGTACAACCTACTTGATTGGCCATCGGCTGCGATCTCGCACTATTAAGGATGGCGAGGAGTTGTTCACATTGCTCAGAGGTAAAAGGAAGGCTACTAGTAGATGGTCTGTCATTAGTGCAAGCTGCTTGGTAGGCACGAGGTTGTGACTTTGTACCAGTCTTGGTGTTGCGAGAGCTTGGAGGGAAACCATGGAGACGATAGCATCTATCAATGGTGTGACCCTCGCGACCGCAATGATTACACTTCAGACGATCCTTCTTGGGTGGGCCTGAACGACTGTCCTTCCATGGTGGGGGACCACTTTTAGTTGCCAAAGCCACACCTTCAATAGTGGATGGGACTGAAATGTTGCGTTGCCGTTCCTCTTGAAGGACCAAAGCATATGCACGGTTGACAAGAGGTAGAGGTTCCATTAGAAGAATGTGTCCGCGAACAGCAGCATATGACCCATTGAGGCCCATTAAGAACTTCATGGTACAACGGTTTTGTTGGAGCTGTAAAACATCTTTCATGGCACCACAGGAACATGCGGGATGAGGTTGGAGTGCAGATAGTTCATCCCAAAAACTCTTCAGTTTGGTGAAGTAGGTGGCCACTGACATAGTTCCTTGAACAAGATTGGCGATGTCTTGTTCGAGTTGAAATATGCGAGGACCATTCACTTGAGAAAAGCGGGCCTTAAGATCTTCCCAAATATCACAAGCAAAGTTGCAATAGATAACACTAAGAGAAATTTCTTTTGAAATAGAGTTGAGTAACCAAGACTTTACCATGTTATTGCACCGACTCCATTGTGGAAATTCCTTGGAGGAAATTTGCGGTGAAGGGATTGTGCCATCAATGAACCCAAGCTTGTTTTTGGCACTGAGAGCCATGATGATTGCCCTGCTCCATGACTGATAGTTTTCCTCAGTTAGAGGTTGAGATACTAGCACCACGCCTGGATGATCAGAGTGGTGTAGGTGAAGATGATGGTTGGGATCATCAAAAGAATCGGTAGTGGTGGAAGTGGAAGTAGAGTTGTCAGACATGATTAAAAAAAAATTGCGTTCTTTTTTTTTTTTTTTTTTTTTTTTTTTTTTTTTTTTGGAGTTACACGACAAGCTTTTGGCTTGCCATTGTCACCCACTAATGCCTCTTTTTGGTGTCACGGTTAAATGGAAAGGCCTTTGATTAGTAGGTGGGGTGTGATTGGTAGGTGGGGTGGTGGGGTGTGATTGGTAGGTGGGGTGGTGATTGGTAAATGTAATGAGTGCTGTATTGAATTGTGTGTCGGTGAGAGAAAAATAAAAAAATGAAAACAACTCACAACACTCTGCTGCAATACAAAATTGATGCAGAGAAGGGAAAAGAGCAAAAGGTTGATCGTGCCTTCTTTCTTCTCTATGGATGGCAAGAGAGCCACACCAAATGGCAACTCACAACAGTAGAAGAAAAATCTGCAACAATAGTGCAGAAAAAAAAATGCCTCGAAGAAGCGAAACTCAACACTTCTCCAAGGATAGCTCTGTTTTGCAAGAGATTGAATTTGATACTCTTGAAACAGAGAAGTGTGCCTTCAAGGATCGTTTCTATGCTCTGATACCATATTAAAAATCAGAGATGGAGAACGACGAAGGTAAGACAAGGAGAAAAATATATCGTATACTTTCTTGATGATTTGAACAATTACAAGGTTGGGTATTTATACAAGAATTCTGGGAGACATGATCCCGTAATTACGTGAGACATGATCCCGTAATTACATGATGGGTATTGACTATGGTTAATCTAATTGTAGAATTCAACAGTCAAAGTGGAAAATATCAGCCTTTCTCTGCAAGCTCGTTAGTCGTTGGACTGATTTCATGCTTAGACTTTCCTTTCTCATTTGGTTTGCTATGAGTGAGTGGGCGACACCCTTGCTTTCCTTCTTTGCTCAGATTCTCTTCCTTAATAAAAATCAGAGATGGAGAACGACGAAGGTAAGACAAGGAGAAAAATATATCGTATACTTTCTTGATGATTTGAACAATTACAAGGTTGGGTATTTATACAAGAATTCTGGGAGACATGATCCCGTAATTACGTGAGACATGATCCCGTAATTACATGATGGGTATTGACTATGGTTAATCTAATTGTAGAATTCAACAGTCAAAGTGGAAAATATCAGCCTTTCTCTGCAAGCTCGTTAGTCGTTGGACTGATTTCATGCTTAGACTTTCCTTTCTCATTTGGTTTGCTATGAGTGAGTGGGCGACACCCTTGCTTTCCTTCTTTGCTCAGATTCTCTTCCTTAACATTATGGATTATAGTTGTTTAATTGTATCACACTTGGTAGTTATCATGTAAAGATCGGAATCCGGTATAATTCGCTGTCCCAATTGCACGCGCAATTCAAGCAGCCCCCACATCAATTAAAAAAAAAAAAAAAAAGTAGCCCCCACAAAGATGGCAGGTGCAGGGCCTGCCTATGGCAGCCTCCAGGTGGAGCTGCCCGAATCACAAACTAGTTGCAGGCAAAATTCAACATTTATCATGAAATTTCTAAACATAAAACAACGCACGTTGGAACTCCATTGAAAATTTGGAATTCCCCCAATTGAAAGAAGTATTTGAGATTAGCTTATAAAACAAAACTGTTTTAACGACTTTAAAACCTAGATTTGCAGTGCTCTTAGTCACTAGGCCTGGAACATAATTTAGATGGCGCAAAGTGACGCAACCTAAGTACTACACAACTGAGCAAAAAGTATTTGATGAACTGGGCCGATCGAAGTAAGGTCCCCGCACATAAAGTATAACCACAAGATAGTTATTGTTTGAAGAAATCTAATATCATTTATCTAACATTAGTCAAGCAGCGCCATTAGTTTACCCAGGAAACATTAATTAAAAACAAATGGAAAGATGTTACCTCCAGTATCTTATTCAATGCCTTTTGATAAAGCTGGTTTAAGGTCAGCTGGGTGTAGCTACCCACTTTCATAGTCAGCAATCAATTCTTCAAAGCTTCTGAAGGTTCTATGGATAAAGGGCATCAGGCATAGGAAGAAAATTAACAATCAAGAATTATGTTCTGGTTAAAGTTGGCTTTGGAAAACGACTCAGGAGAAACGTACTACATTAAGGAAAAAGCATTTCGATAGGATGTGATGATTAAATTTCGTGAAAAAGCAGAAGTCCCAGGATTAATTAAATGAAACAAATAAAGCTGTAGTCATAATCTGTAAAACTTACTTATGACCACCACTCTCTGCACTGCGTTCTACTATGAACTCCTTAAACCAAGGTAAAATGAGATACTTTATGTACTCCAAGTAAGGATTCCCCGGCCCTCTACAATCTTTGGAGGACAATAAGCTTTCTTTATCTTCAAATTCACTTCGGCCTACGCCATTCAGGAAAATAAATGTATTCACTTCGGCCTACGCCATTCAGGAAAACAAATGTAAGGTTAAAACCCTAGTTTGAAACTTCATTATAGCCGTATTCTATGTGCAATTGATTGCAGCAATGCAACAACCTAATTCGCAAGTTAATACCACTTTACTATCACCCTACCTCATCATCTTCCATAAAAATGGAGGACAATAAATCACTTTTTGACATCTTCTCCTGCCCTTGCTGTAAACCAGGTAACATGTCTGTAAATCACCATTAAGCAAAATTAATAAACACCACACAACTATACACATAAAACATTATAGGATAGAAAAATAAAGATATAAATAGTTTAAGAAATTAGGAAAATACGGTGTGACAAAATAATGGGCTTGTTCTTCCTCTTGATATCATCACAGTACTCTCTTACAAGTACATTCACTTTCCGCTGATCCATTCCCAGTCGGCCTATTTTGACACAAAAAAAAAAAATAGAAAAAAAAAGAAAAAAGAAAAAGAACATTTCATATAGTCAACAATGATGAGTTTCCACAAAATCAACACAGGATTTTATTTTTCCCCCCTAATTCAATTCCAAAGTATGCATTATATTGACAATTATATGCACCATTCAAAAGACAATAGTACAAGAAAATCAAAGTCTCCAAAACAAGGGTGTAATGACTTAGGGAAATTGCTAGCTACATAGGCACTATTACTCTAAAAGGACTAAATCAAGTTGCAATTAGAGCTCTATAAGATCACTTATAAAGTCCAGTTTCACCTAGTAAGAAACCAATGTACGACTTAACACCCATGAGCAGCTTTATAATTCACCATGTTGTAATTCATCTTCCCAATGTGGGATTTAACTTTTTGGGGTGTCACAATCTCCCCCACTCAAATCTCTGACATCCTCATCCTAAGTATCACATGATGTTACTAGGTTGTTTAATACCATTTGTAACAACTTAGAGAAAACACTAGCCACACCTATGCTATTACATTAAAAATACCAGTCAAGTTGCAATTAGAACTTCTTAGAATCACCTATAAAGTTCAGTCTCACTTTATAAGGAACCAATATAGGACTTAACACCCATAAGCACCTTTATAATCCATGGCATTGAAAAAAAAAATCATACAATTCTTGACCTGATTATCCTTGGGAGCTTATTCCTTCGAGCTACATCCATAACAAGAGGCCCGTACTCATATGCTCTAGAATTAATCTCCTTGATTCAACTTTTCCTCCTAGACCCATACCAACAGCTTTCAAAATCTTAATCAACACGAGATCTATCTATTTATCCATCTAACAAGGTATCTTATCAACATATCCGAACTGAATACAAATTTATGCTTTCTCATAGGTATGGCACAAATTTCTTCACATAAGAAACCACAAATTCCAATAAAGAGCACACCATAAAAATTCATTAAACACCAAAACAATGGATTACCTGATCCGAAATTTAGCTAATTACACATTATAAGCCGCAAATTATTCAGGAAATGACCAAAATTTTTATAGATGCATTTGCTTTCACAAAGCAAATAGAGTATATGAATGGAAATTATAATAACTCAAAAAGCTTTTCACATACAAATAAACAATTGTACCTAAGCGATGTGCATTCGGCCAGAGGGCTTGAACCCGTTGTAGCATACCAGTCTGGGCTTGTTCGCCAGCAGATTTCGCAGCTCGCCTTCAAGAATACACTCCTCTCCTACGCTCCTCACGATCTGATACTTCTCCTCCAAACTCATCCTACATCAATAAATTCATCAAAAAAGAAACAAACAAATTAGATTCCTGTGTATCTGGTTCCTTGGATTTGAAGAGGTCAAGGGTAGTTCGTGAGCGTGGGAGTCGGAGAACGAGAGCAATTGAATGGCAACCTTGGGTGGGGTTTCATTTTGGTCTGGTGCTTTGCTCGCCATTCGAGCTACAAAGCATGCAACGCTCGGGGGCTTTTGGGAATGCGATTATGAGCTAGGGTTTTTGTAGTTGTAACTCCTCAAAAGCAAAGACAATATAAATACCCAAATCAATAATGGTCTCAAATCACCCAATTGAAGAAGAAGAAGAAGAAGAGAACTACAACCAAGAAAAGGTAAAAAAAAGGCAAAACAAAGTTTAGGAGGTAATAGTTTGTCGTGAAATTTTAACATACTCGTAAGCGCACGAACCGTACCTAAGTACAGTTTAGCAAGCACGAGATCGAACCCACAAGGACTTGTATAATTGTAGGAAAACTAACCAAATCTAAACTAAATAAATCCTAATCTAGTTCAATAAAAATATAGCTGTTTAGAAATAAAAATAAAACTAAACATGCAATTATTCTAAACAAAATAAATAATAAAAGCAGTAAACTATCAAGATAAAAAGAACCAAGGTTGTGGAATCCACCTCATTAATTCATAACACCATATATTCTTGATCATTGATTTTACTCAAACTCTACATGATAATCTTGAAATCAATCTTGTGACCATGGAAATATCATCATTAAATCTCTTAACAAAAAACTAAAGCATGTTCTTCTTCACTTACACATTTAAAACTAAATCATCTATTGTATCTGTCAAAAACAAATCACAAAAGATATTCAATTTTAAAAACAAAAATATAAACCAAGCATTCAATCAATTAAGATAATCCTCAATCATAAGAAAAACATGATTAAACTCATTTCAAGAATTTAGTCTTTATCAATTGATACGAAGCAAGAACAATTTAATCATTAAACAAAACATTATTCTGAGCAAAATCAAATTTCAAAAATAATTGTTGAAACTCATTAACGAGGCTTCATCCTCAACCTTAGTTGAAAATTTTAGCCTCTCATAGTATTAAGATACATGACAAAATATAAATGAAAAGACATGGAAAAGAAAGAACTTGAATATTAAGGACAAATCCCGTGCAAAAGAGCCTTCTTCTCTCCTCTGCTCTGTGGCACTCCCCAGATTTTTCTTCTTTTTTGCTTTGCAGCTCTCCCCTTCTCTTCTTTTCTTTTCTTTTTCTCTGCTTTTCGGACTCTCCATTGTGCGGGTTTGCTCTTCTATTTATAATGAAAAATATATCAGTACCCATCACATCACAGGAGGAGAATCTAAAAGCGCATTTACTTGCTTGACTGACTCATCAATGTCGAAATCACATCCAAAGTGAGCAAGACATGCCTCTAAAGGATCCTCAATACTCGACTACACAAAAGTCTCATGAACCAGATTGTCAATCATACAAACAATGCTATCATACTCCTTGTCTAGAGTTGTTTGCTTATATCAAAGACATTAAGCTCAACCGTCATGTTTCCAAAAGATATCTTCATTAATCATGTCCTACAATTAATCAAGGCATTAGTTGTGGCTAAGAAAGGACGTCCCAATATAATGTAAATCTACCTGCTGGAGTGTTGAACAGGTTGAGTGTCAAGAACAATGAAGTCCACTAGAAAATAGAGTTTGTCAACCTTAATCAAAGCATCCTCAACGACACCTCTAGGGATTTTCACAAATCTATCTACTAATTGCAGTGTCACTAAAGTGGGTTTCAACTCTCCCAATCCCAATTGTACATAAACTGAATAAGGCAACAAGTTCACACTCGGCCCTAGATCTAACAAAGCCCGCTCAATGAGGTTGTCACCTATTGTGCAAAAAATTGTAGGCCAACCAGGATCCTTATACTTAATAGGGACTTTAGAGCTGACTTATTCAGTCAAGAAGGCTTTCTAGGGAACATTTGTCTTCCTCTTAATCGTGACAAGATCTTTAAGAAACTTAGCATATGAGGGCACTTGTTAGATGGCATCAAGGGGCAGAATGTTTATATGAACTTGCTTAAATACCTCTTGTAACGCCCAAGAATTTTAATTAAGGATTAAAAATTGTGTTAAAAGTCAAGAGTAAAAAGGTAATTAAAAGTAAGAAAAATAAACACTTTGAAAATGGCTTAAAAATGAAATTTTGCCTTGGGCGTCCAGATGGTGGTGTTGTCATCCAGACAGTAGTCACCCAGAATGGATCGTCTGCAGCCCCGTCTGCAGCGGTCCGGACGAACCCAGCTGCTGTTCAGTCAGTAGCGGTCGTCCGCAGTGTCATCCGAACGATCCCTTGCCACTGGTCACTCAGTAGCGACCATCCGCACCTCGTCCCCAGCATGGTCCGAATGGACCATGTGCACTGTCGTCCGGACGGTGACACTTTTCACCCGACTATAAATAGCTGGGACGCGATTTCCAGCTCATTTTCTGATTTTTTTTTTTTCTTTTCCCCCGCCATTTTCTCTCTTCTCTCTCATAGGGTTTATACCCAAACCTTAGGTATTGATATTGAAGAGCTTCCAAACACATATCTAACACCGGAGTCAAGATTTTCGGCTTTGGAAACCTACTTCCACCGATCGATTCAAGGTAAAAATTCTTGAAATCCTAACTTCTCAATACTTAAGCTATATTCTCAAATGTATGGCTTATGAATGGTTGTTTCCTTAATATTCTTGTTGGGTTTTACTCTACACTCATCGGGTTGAAGTTTCGTTGAGCACAACTTCGAATTCTTCAATATTTGAGGTAAGAAGCCTAAACCCTAGATTTTTCTATGGTTGCCATTTTTGGGGTTTTATGAGGTTAACCCTCGTATAATGCTACGGGTTAATTAAAAAGATCATTTTTATACTATTTGGAACCCTAGAATACATGGGTTGTTCATAGCTACTTTGATACTTGTATTTTTAAGTATCATGGGTATTTGGATTTTGCGTTAGAGTGTGTAGAGTTATTGATGTTATAGCAATGTTAATATGCAGCGGGCATTGCTAGAGCATTTGGGCTAGAAGTCAACAAGCGGAATTGTAAGTATTTACTTATTGAGAGTAGATCACACACTTAAAGTGTTTTATGTTTTGTTTTCAATGTTTAGCAGATGTTGTACTTGCTAAACAAAATAAATGTTTTAGAGATTTTGAAGGAACAAATATAATGGTTTAAAAGACAAACCGATGATATTTTATGTTAACATATAATTGTGGCTTTTGATTATTTGTTGAGATTTATGATGATTTGATGAGTGATTGATAATAATTTTTAATGACTTATTGATGTTTTTATGATTATGCGGAATTTATTGACATGTTGAGTTTTATGATGCTGTTACTGATTTTGATATTGAGAAAAAGACTATAGCAGATATTGATGCATGTTATTTAAGAGTGATACACACCCTAAACGTGATACACACTTAAAGTGTTTTTATGTTTTGTTTTTCAATGTTTAGCAGATGTTGTACTTGCTAAACAAAAATAAATGTTTTAAGAGATTTTGAAGGAACAATATAATGGTTTAAAGACCAAACCGATGATATTTATGTTAACATATATTTGGTGCTTTTGATTATTTTGTTGAGAATTTATGATGATTTGATGAGTGATTGATAATATTTTTAATGACTTATTGATGTTTTATGATTATGGCGGAATTTATTCCACATGTTGAGTTTTTATGATGCTTTACTGATTTTGATATTGAGAAAAAGACTATAGCAGATATTGATGCATGTTATTTAAGAGCATATATATGAAGAGCATAAGAGTGTGTGTAAACCCATAACACAAGGAATGTAAAAGAAAAGTTAAGCATAAGAGTAATGGATGGCAGCCTGGTGAGGGCAATAGTTGCGACTGGCGTAAAACCTGCCCAGGAGTCATGGCGTAAGACTGGCCTAGGGGTCATCTATAAAAACACAATATGAGTAGTGTGGTTGGCGGCCGAGTCCAGTGACGTGAAGTAAGACGTCTTGGGACGGAGTCATCACATAAATACGTAACATGAGTAGTGTGGTTGGCAGCCGGGTCCAGTGACGCGAAGTAAGACGTCTTAGGACGGAGTCATCACACACTAGAGTTACAGAACATTGCATGATGTACATGATGACTTTATGATTGATTTATGAGATGTTTATATGATGATTTATGTTTTATTGATTATAGACGTATTAGTATGCATATGAAGTTTAATAGGAAAGCACATATGTATATTCTTACGGCTAGCTGCATATGGATTTATGTTTTATTTATTAGATATGCTTATATGCTTGTGTTTTCACCCCATAAGGGAATGAATGCTTATATATGAGTGTAGCTGAGTTATATGATATACTTTAACATAGTGAGCACGTATGTGTATTAGTACAGGCGGGAGACTGGAACGTATATATATGTACTTAGCTATTATTATATTTCAGATGTTTTATGACTACACGTGTTTACTTCATCAGCTGCTCATGTTTCAAAATAAATGTCATACTTCTAGTAGCTGTTATTGTAAACTCATGTAAACTAACCCTTCGGTTCATTGCGAAAACTTAGTGAATTTTTATTCATTGAGACTGTTGACTCACTCATTCTCTTTTCCACCTATTAATCATGGATGATCTCTATGGTTACATAGATATTGATGCAGGTACTGAGAGCTTAGATGACAATCTCGTAGCCTACTACCTTGGCTATTACGACTGACGTCGTGGGACGTATTCTTTTTGTATAGACTTCGTAGTTAGTCTATTATTTTGTATATGATTATGATGTTTTCACAAACTGTGTTTTTTGTATATGTGGCTTGTGTCGCATGTGACACGATTGTATAGCCATTCTTTTGTATATAGCGACAGTGTAATTATGAATCGGGTTGTCACACCTCTAGAATATCTTTAAAATGTGCGCCTTTCTTAGGGGTTGCTAGTCTCTGAGGAAAATGAGCTCGAGGAACAAAGTTCCCAATGGGATCAAAAGTAGTGGAATGGGAAAAAGTTGGCTCCAGAATTTTCACAAGATTGCTTTGACTTTCTTCTTTCTCGGACCTAACTGGGTCATCTTTAACATGCATAGAAACTTTATTGTCAACTTGCCTCCCTGACCTAAAGGTCACAATAGATTGAACATGCTCCTACTCTTGAGTAGAGCCAAAGGAGTTACCAATAACGAACTACCCTTTCGGGTTAGGTACAGGTTGACTAGAGAATTTACCTCTCTCTCAACCATATGATTTGCTAATTGATCGACTCAACTTTCCAATTTGGCAATAGCTTGAGTGTTAGTCATAGCAGCATTTTTAATCCCTTGTATGACTTGATTGGTTTCCAAGCTAGACTTTTTGAGTTCTTGAATGGATTGGCCAATCATTTGCATGAAAGACTAGAGAGATTCCTCCAACGACAACTATTGTGGAGGTGATGACACCGGAAGATTAGGATGAAAATTGATTTTGAGGTGGTGCACGAAATCCAGGAGGGTATTGGTTTTGAGCTTGATTAGGAAACCCTTTTTGATGAAGTGGTTGCCTTTCCCTCCAAGAGAAATTGGGGTGGTTCCGCCATCCCGGATTATAGGTTTCTGAAAATGGCCCGCCAAATTACTTCCTGAAGTCATTAAAAGCATTTACTTGATCCATCGAACTCTGAGTAAAAGATGACAAGGACAATTTTGGGCCTTATGCATAGGATTATCACACAAGTAACAACCTTCGATAGGGGGAAGGTTGGCAAAATTCACCAATCGGCCCACGAAAAGAGCCTCGACTTTACAAGTAAGGGAATCAATTTTCAACCTCAAATCAGCCTCTTCCCTCACTTCATAGAGGCCTCCCTTCTTCAGGACACTATAAGATTTGTCCCTACGACTTGAAAAATCCCACTATTGCGAACTTTCAGACAACTTGTCAAGAATTTCAAATGCATCACTGTCCGTAAGGCTTAAAAAGCCTCCACCATTCATAGATTCGATCATATTACAGTCAAACTGGGTCAAATCATTATAAAAGCATTGAACGAGTATTGAGGAGACATCTAAAAAAGTAATGCATTTGATTCCCTTGCAGACAATGATGCATTTGATTTTCTTGACAACTTGTTTGTATGATTGATAGTCTGGTTCATGAGACTTTTGTGCAATCGAGTATTGAGGATCCTTTAGAGGCATGTCTTGCTCACTTTGGATGTGGTTTAGACATTGATGAGTCGGTCGAGCAAGTGAATGCGCTTTTAGATTCTACTCCTGTGATGGGCACTAATAGATGGCAACCTAAAGCAATCCCCCTTACTCTCTCTCCATCTCCACCACATCCCTCTGTTGTAGAGCCACCCAAGCTGAACCTGAAACCACTGCTTGACAATCTTAAGTATGAGTTTCTTCGTCCTTTTGAATCTTTGCATGTGATCATAGCTTCCGACCTAGATGATGCTCAGGAACAAAAATTGCAAGATGTCCTGAAAGAGCATAAAGAAGCTATAGGGTGGTCCATTTAAGATATTAAAGGAATTAGTACCTTTGTGGTTATGCATAAGATCCATTTGATTTAAGCCTTACGAACAGTGATGCATTTGATTTTCTTGACAAGTTGTCTGAAAGTTCACTACAGTGGGATTTTTCAAGTCGTAGGGGCAAATCTTGTAGTGTCCCTAAGAAGGGAGGCCTCTATGAAATGAAGGAAGAGGCTCATTTGAGGTTGAAAATTGATTCCCTTACTCATAAAGTCGAGGCTCTTTCCATGAGCCGATCGGTAATTTTGCCAACCTTTCCCCTATCGAAGGTTGTTCTTTGTGTGTTAATCCTATGCATAAGGCCCAAAATTGTCCTTGTCATCTTTTACCGAGAGTTCAATGGAACAAGCAAATTCTTTTAATGACTTTAGGAAGCAATTTGGAGGCCCATTTTCAAAAACCTATAATCCAGGATGGTGGAATCACCCCAATTTCTCTTGAGGGAAAAGCAACCACGTAATCAAAGAGGGTTTCCTAATCAAGCTCAAAACCAATACCCTCCTGGATTTCGTGCACCACCTCAAAATCAATTCTCATCCTAATCCTCAAGTGCCACCACCTCCACAACAGTCGTTGTTGGAGTAATCTCTCAAGTCTTTCATTCAAATGATTGGCCAATCCATTCAAGAACTCAAGAAGTCTAGCTTGGAAACCAATCAAGTCATTCAAGAGATTAAAAATGCCGCTATGACTAACACTCAAGCTATTGCCAAATTGGAAAGTTAAGTTGATCAATTAACAAATCATATGGTTGAGAGAAAGAGGTAAATTCCCTAGTCAACCTGTACCTAGCCTGAAAGGGCAGTTTGTTATTGGTAACTCCTCTGGCTCTACTCAAGAGTAAGAGCATGTTCAATCTATTGTGACCCTTAGGTTAGGGAGGCAAGTTGACAATAAAATTTCTATGCCTGTTGAAGATGACCTAGTAAGATCAAAGAAAAAAGAAAGTCAAATCAATCCTGTGAAAATTCCAGAGCCTACTTTTTCCCATCCCACTGCTATTGACTTCATTAGGAACTTTGATCCTCGAGCTCCTTTTCCTCATAGACTATCAACCCCCAAGAAAGGCGCACAGTTTGAAGATATTCTAGAGGTGTTTAAGCAAGTTCATATAAACATTCCCCTCCTTGATGCTATCCAACAAGTGCCCTCATATGCTAAATTTCTTAAAGATCTTGTCATGATTAAGAGGAAGACAGATGTTCCCAAGAAAGCCTTCTTGACTGAACAAGTCAGCTCTATTCTTCAGTGCAAAGTCCCTATTAAATATAAGGATCCTAGTTCTCCAACAATTTCTTGCACAATAGGTGACAATCTCATTGAGCGGGCTTTGTTAGATCTAGGGGCGAGTGTAAACTTGCTGCCTTATTCGGTTTATGTACAATTGGGATTGGGAGAGTTAAAACCCACTTAAGTGACACTCCAATTAGCTGATAGATATGTGAAAATCCCTAGAGGTGTTGAGGATGTTTTGATTAAGGTTGACAAATTCTATTTTCCAATGGACTTCATAGTCCTTGACACTGAACCTGTTCAACACTCCAGCAGGCAGATTCCTATTATATTGGGGCGTTTTTTCTTAGCCACAACTAATGCCTTGATTAATTGTAGGACAGGAGTAATGAAGATATCTTTTGGAAACATGACGATTGAGCATTTAATGTCTTTGATATAAAACAATCACCAGACAAGGAGTATGATAGCATTGATACTTGTATGATTAACAGTCTACTTCATGAGCCTTGCAGTCGAGTATTGAGGATCCTTTAGAGGCATGTCTTGCTCACTTTGGATGTGATTTCATCATTGATGAGTCCGTCAAGCAAGTGAATGCGCTTTTAGATTTTGCTCCTGCGATGGGTACTAATAGATGGCAACCTAAAGCGATCCCCCTTACTCTCTCTTCATCTCCACCACTTCCCTCTGTTGTAGAGCCACTGCCTAACAATCTTAAGTATGAGTTTTTTGGTCCTTCTGAATCTTTGCCTGTGATCATAGTTTCTGACTTGGGTGATGCCTAGGAACAAAAATTACCAGATGTCCTAAAAGAGCATAAAGAAGCTATAGGGTGGTCCATTTAAGATATTAAAGGAATTAGTCTCTTTGTGGTTATGCATAAGATCCATTTGATTTCCAACCTTCCGCCCTCGCAGACAGTAAAAGAGATTCGATCTTTTCTAGGACATGCAAGATTCTATAGGATATTTATCAAAGATTTCTGTAAGATTGCTAGACCCTTATGCAACTTGCTTGCCAAAGAAGCCCCATTTGTCTTTGATGATGATTATCGTCAAGCTTTTGAGACCTTGAAAAAGACTTTAACCTCCACATCAATCATTCAACCACCCAATTGGAGCGAACCTTTCGAGATCATGTCTGATGTCTCTGACTATACTGTTGGTGCTGTTTTCGAGCAGCGTGTTGAGAAACTCCCCCATGTCATATATTATGCTAGTAAGAATCTGAATGACGCACAACTCAACTACTCTATCATTGAAAAGGAGTTGGTAGCGGTTGTTTTTGCTTTGGATAAGTTTCGATCTTACTTGCTAGGGTTTAAGGTCTTAGTATACTCGGATCATGTTGCTTTGAAGTATCTTTTGTCTAAAAAAGATGATAAAGCTCATCTCATTCGGTGGATTTTGTTGCTACAATAATTTGACATTGAAATTCCAGATAAAAAGGGTTCTGAAAATGTAGTAGCTGACCACCTATCCCGGTTGATCGTGGAATTTACTGAGGATCCATTGCCCATTTCTGAGACATCAGTTGATGAGCAACTGATGCATATCTACCAGTCACCAGTACCTTGGTTTGCAGATATCGTGAATTATCTTGTCACTAGTCAAATGCCTTTACATTCGACGAAACTAGATAGATCAAAATTTTTGGCTGAGGTTAAGTACTTCTTTTGGGACGATCCATATTTGTTCAAATACTGTCCCGATCAAATAATTAGGAGATGTATCCCTAAGAGTGACCAACAAAATGTCGTCTCCTTCTACCATGACCATGCATGCCTGCCACTTTAGTTCAAAAAAGGCAAAACAAAGTTTAGGAGCTAGTACCTTCTTCTCTATCTCTACTTTGATGGCAACAGGCCACAAGAATGGTTGACGAATCCTCAGAACTACTCGTACGCAAACCTTGTAAATTTTGGTATTTAAT
>FXXK01000714.1:113206-130117 GCA_900184695.1 Betula pendula | reverse complement strand
TTTAAGTAAAAAATTGGTTTTTTTTTTTTTGTTTTTTGTTTTTTAAGTTTTATTATTCTATTATTTTTCTAGTTGACGTGGTGTTCAAACCTGGCTCACTGAACACGTGTCGCATTTTAATTGGTGATGATGTTGCACTTTGTTAACTTTTTAGAAAGAATCCTGACGGGAGTACTAATTTGATAGTTTCATTAACTATAAGTACCACCTGTGACACTTTTTAAAACTGAGGTAACCATTTGTCTTTGACGTAAACCACATGTACCAAAAAGTTATTAACCCTTTTTAAAAAGGGCGTCGTGGGATTGCTGCCTAACTTATCAGCTAGGTTTGTCTATTCCACATATTTAATAGAAAAGGACAACCCTAATTGTCTTCGGGCCGTCACGTAGCCTTTTCTCTTCGAATAGCAAAAATTTTCTTCCACTTTTTCCTTTATTCTCTCCGCACCGCACCAGCCTATTCCTTCACCTTGTTTTCTAATTTTCTCAATTCCCTACACCAAGGACAGACAGGTACAGTTACTTCTTGATTTTCTTTTTGTTACACGTGCATGTTAACCTTTTACTCTTAGTTCTTTCTTCTTTCCTATTTATTTTCTTGTCCTGTTGACAACAACTATGCATAGCATTGTAGCTATGTTACAAATAGTCAAAATTTTCTTGATCTCACATGGAATCACGTGTAGCCTCTTGAAAGAACAAAAAAGTCCCTTTGATTATTTTTCTCTCCACACCCACATTTGGCCGAGTGGGATCTATGCTAGAGTTTCTTTTATTTGTTGCCCAGTTTTTGTACCGATTGCCATAGCTTTATATTTTTTTTTGTTCCTCCTCTCACATAACCATCATTTGGCCATCTACACTCACCTGACATTATATTGTTATTTTTATCATTCTTAGCTTACTCCAGGGACGTTTCAGCAATGATTTGTAAAAGTTTTGATTATTTTTTAAAAAAAGGATCTAAACTTTCAGATTGAATATCACAGGGACATGATTTCCTTTTATTTATTAAAAAACAAATATATTTTTTCTATTATTTTGTGTGCCTTAGTTCCTTATATTTTTAAAGAATAGTAGGATTACTTTGCCAATAATTTTAACACCTGGGATGTAAGATCTCCTTCACTCAGCAAATATGATCTTCGTTATTTTTAAACCAAATAAGAAAAATCTCATATTCTGAATTTTTAATCTATGAACATGAGAAAAATGATTTAAAATATTTTAAAGATCCATTCTCAATTGACTAGCAAGCCGAACCCATAATAGTGGAATTTTATTTTGTATAGAGTATGAGAGTAGTAACGCGTCTGAATTCTTATTCAGATGACTAGTTAGTGGTCGAAGAGTAATTGTATTTACAGTTAGGAGGTAACTAGATTCTCTACCCCTTCTAAAGTCATTTTACGAGACGATTATTCTTTAATTGTCTTTTGTACTTTATGCGTTTTAATTATTCATTCATGAATTTATCTTGCTTACATAGTTAGAAAAACTTTTTCTTTAAATGAAAAGATGGTTGTAATATAAATATGTTTGTTATTTTAAAAGTTCTTATTTATCAATACTTTCTAATTATAGTAAGTATCTACTTCCCTAAAGTTTCCAAATTGGGAAAATTTCTATTTTTAGAAAGTTCATACATCAAAAAAGTATCAGATGTAAAAACCCTCATACACGTTGCCAAAGATACCAAGAGAATTCGAAGAAGAAAGAGCTCGGTACTGATGCTAGGATGGAAACGCAACCACTGAAAGAGGCTCTGTCAGAAGGTAGTAATCCATCATTTATTTGCCAAGCTGAGTGCACCAATAAGTTAATCGGCTAGCCAGAAGGCACGTCTGTGACCACATGTGTTGCCATGGTCACAAGGACCACGCAACCCTAGTACACAGGGCAGAACAGTGTATATAGGCTCTATTATGATAAGTGTTTTATATGAGTAATTATCTTATAGAATTTAAAAAGAGATAAATTTCTTTAACGCAATGTTGTCGGATAAATGGTTTTGAAGAGATATGAGGATTTTTCTCTTAAGTTACATAGTATTTTGTAATGAATATTATTTGAAGTGTTTACATGAGCTTCCGCATTTTTGTGAAAGGTTTTAAAGAAAACGAATTTAACCCAACTATATATGGTTGGGGGATATACTTACTGAGCCTTTTTCGTTCATTCAGTTTTACTTTTGTTTTCAGGTGGCGAGCACGCTAAAATAGGAGGCCGGAATGGGGACAGGGCTAGTTATTAAGTTCATCCTATCTGCATATTATTTTATTTATTTCCAATAAGTGTGTTAGCAAAGTTCCAAAGATTTAGGTTTATTATTTTAAGTTTTCAGTATGTAATAAATTTCAGACTTCGCATCTTGAAAACCAAGTGGCAATTTTAATTGACATTATTCGTTATATTATTCATGCATCTATTCATGCATTTAGTTAACTGCTTTGGCATACCTTATGATTCTTTGTGCCTCTGTGAGAAGTAGTTGACAAACCAAGCTCTAACGCACTGGGGATGTTACAACTATGGTATTAGAGCCACCTAGTAATGACAAGTCATGTGGTACTGAAGCACTGCATGACGTGGCCTTGACGATGACGTCAGGAATTTAAGATGGAGAGTTTGTAACACCCTAGTCCCATATTAGAAAGATGAAGAATAGCCCATGTAGAGTGAGTGATTTATAAAGAGAGTCACGAGTAGTAAGTCTCACATTGCCTAGTTACTAGATAAAACTAGGCTTTATAAGTGATTTTAGAGAAACTTCAAAATTGACTAGCGTTTTTCCCTGGGTCGTTACAAATGGTATCAGAGCAAAGGTTATATGGTTCTGTTGTTTTTTAGGAGCCAGAGCATTAATAGGAATTAGTGGAGAAATGGCAAGCCACATTCCGTCCTAGTAGAGTCTGTCCTTAAGTCTTTTGTTTGACATTAGGGAGACATTCCCTACTTTGGTTCTATTATGTACAACTTCGATTGTAGAGAGATGGCACCCCACACCCGAAACCAAGCAAATCACACTGATAACGAGAACACAATCCGCGAAGATGGAATCGGGAGAAATGCAAACGTGAATCAAACCCAGAGGCCTTGACTCTGTTGGCTGCTCAACTAGTGGACTTGTTGGCGAGGGGAGCTAACGCCAAGCAAGGTGGGAAGCAAGATGGAGGAGAATGACGCGGCTGCACCTTCGAACAATTCAACAAGCAACACCCTCCAATCTTTGAGGGACTGTCAAACGCAATGGCCACGGAGAACTGGGTCTTACAAATGGAGAAGCTCATGGAGGCCATGTGTTGCACAGATGACCAAATGGTCCGCTATGCCACTTTTAAGTTGGCCGCTGAAGCAAAACACCAGTGGATTGCTAAGAAGGAACACCTGGAGCAACGACTGGGCAAAGGCGTATCTATTACCTGGAAGGATTTCAAGGAGACATTTCTAGAACATTTCTTTCCCTCGTTAGTTCGGCAGGCTAAGGCTCAGGAGTTCACCGAGCTGATGCAAGGGTCACTAACTGTGGAGCAGTACACCGCAAAATTTATAGAACTCTTGCGGTTTGCTCCATATTTGGTGGCCACTGAAGAGCTGAAGGTTAGAAGGTTCGAGCGGGCTTTACATCCACACATCATGAACCAAATTGTGGGATTCAAAATTGGCAACTTGTCAGATTTGATTAGCGAGGCCTGAGTTATTGAGCATACACAAAAGATCAATGCAGAATACTTCAACCAAAAGAAGAGGAACGCCTCGCAAGGAAACCATCATGGAGGACTGCCACAACATGCCAACAAGAGAAGATTTTATCAACCACCATGGAGGAATAATGCACCGCAACATCACAACAACCAAGGAGGAAGCGGGCAATGCCCACCGTGCCCAAAGTGTGGAAGGATGCATGGCAGAAACTATCTCTATGGACAGTCAAGCTACTTTAAATGTGGCAAACCAGGACATCTTGTGAGAGACTGCATGGCCCCTACTAACAACCAAATGGGTCAGAACCGCCAAGATGGGCAGAGGCACACTGCACCCGCAAGGGTGTATGCCTTAACGCAAGGAGACGCAGAGGCATCCAACGAAGTGGTGACAGGTACCCTCTTGATTTTCTCCTATAAGGCTTTAGTGCTTTTTTATTTGGGGGCAACCCACTCGTTTGTGTCGTGTTCCTTTGCTAGGACTTGATGTTTGAAGTCAGAACTCTTATGGATGTAGATTTAGCAGTAGTAACACCCTTGTAACGACCCAGGGAAAAGCGCTAGCAACATCTGCGCTATCACCCCAAAAGGACTAGTCAATTTTAGAGTTTCCTTAGAATCACTTATAAAGCCCAGTTTCACCTAGTAACTAGGCCTTTTGGGGTGATAGCGCAGATGTGGCTAGCGCTTTTCCTGAGTCATTACAAATGGTATCAGAGCCACCTAGTAACGCCAGGCCATGTGGTATCGAAACACTGCATGACGTGGCACTGACGAGGACGTCAGGAGTTTAAGAGAGGGAATTTGTAACACCCCGGTCCCATATTGGGAAGATGAGAAATAACCCACGTAGAGTGAGTAATTTATAAAGAGAATCATGAGTGTTGAGTCCCACATCGCTTAGTTACTAGATGAAACTGGGCTTTATAAGTGATTCTAGGGAAACTCCAAAATCGACTAGTCCTTTTGGGGGTTATAGCGCAGATGTGGCTAGCGCTTTTCCCTAGGTCGTTATAAATGGTATCATAGCCACCTAGTAACGCCAAGCCATGTGGTACTGTAGCACTGCATGATGTGGCCCTGACGAGGACGTCAGGAGTTTAAGAGGGGGAGTTTGTAACACCCTAGTCCCATATTGGGAAGATGAGAAATAGTCCAAATAAAGTGGGTGATTTATAAAGAGAGTCATGAGTGTTGAGTCCCACATCACCTAGTTACTAAGTGAAACTAGACTTTATAAGTGATTCTAGGGAAACTCCAAAATCGACTAGTCCTTTTGGGGTGATAGCGCAGATATGGCTAGCGCTTTTCCCTGGGTCGTTACAAGCTACCCTTGTGGGGAAAACAATTTGTGCACCTTAATAGTTAAGAGTTGTCCGATGATGGTCAAAGACCATATCATGCCAGCAAATCTCGTTATTTTCGAGATGAGTAAGTTTGATGTAATCTTAGGTATGGATTGGTTGTCCATGTTCCATGTGTGTGGACTGCTTCTACAAGGAAGTAGTGTTTAGACCGCCTGGAGCAGCAGAATTCAAGGTTCAAGGAGATCGGGGCATCAACACTCCTAAATTAATATCAGCATTGCATGCGACCTGATTACTAAAGAATGGATGTTCAGGATTTTTAGCCTGTGTGACAGAAGACAAACCAGAAGCAAAGGTTGAAGAGATATCGATTGTAAGAGAGTTTCCAGACGTATTCCCGAAAGACTTATCGGGTTATACCTCCCACAGAGAAATTGAGTTCACTACAGACCTACTACCCAGCACAGAACCAATATTCAAGGCTCCGTACCAGATGGCACCTCTTGAACTCAAGGAACTCAAGGAGCAGCTACAAGAACTCCTAGACAAGGGATTTATCCGTCCAAGCATATCACCATAGGGAGCACCAGTTTTATTTGTGAAGAAGAAGGATGGGTCGATGAGGTTATGTATCAACTATAGAGAGCTGAACAAGGTTACAGTCAAGAACAAGTACCCACTCCCAAGGACTGTTGACCTGTTTGACCAACTCCAAGGATCACAGGTGTTCTCCAAGATCAATCTCCGTTCCGGCTACCATCAACTCAAAGTTAAGGAGGAGGATGTATAGAAGACAGCCTTCAGAACGAGATACAAACACTATGAATTCTTAGTAATGCCTTTTGGGTTTAACTAACGCCCCTACAGCATTCATGGACATGATGAATTGGGTGTTTTGAGAGTTCGTCGATCGTTGTGTAGTTGTCTTTATTGATAACATACTCATCTACTCAAACAGTCAGGAAGAGCATGTGGAGCACTTGCGAACA
The DNA here is from genome assembly GCA_900184695.1 of Betula pendula. NCBI lineage: Eukaryota > Viridiplantae > Streptophyta > Magnoliopsida > Fagales > Betulaceae > Betula > Betula pendula. The sequence continues at coordinate 124,115 of FXXK01000714.1, read as the reverse complement.
ACAGTACTGGGCATCTTGAGGAAGCAACAACTCTATGCAAAATTCAAGAAGTGCGAATTCTGGTTGGATAAAGTAGCATTTTTGGGGCACGTCGTCACTAAGGATGGAATCGCTGTGGACCTAGGTAAAGTAGAGGCAGTGGTGAACTGGGTGAGGCCGTCGAATGTTCACGAGGTGCAAAGTCTCCTAGGCCTTGCTGGTTATTACAGAAGGTTTGTAGAAGGATTTTCTAAGTTGGTTGGCCCATTGACTCGACTAACCAAGAAGGACAAGAAATTCCAGTGGTCAGATGAGTGTGAGTAGAGTTTTCAAGAGCTGAAGCAATACTTAGTCACGGCACCTGTCCTTACCCTTCCATTAGGGATGGGCGGATGTATGATATATAACGACGCATCTCACAAAGGCTTGGGTTGCATACTGATGCAATAGGGAAAGGTGATCGCGTACGCCTCAAGACAATTGAAACCCTACGAGCGTAACTATCCAACTCACGACCTCGAGCTAGCCGCAGTAGTCTTCGCTTTAAAGATCTGGCGGCACTACCTCTATGGAGAACACTGCGAAATCTTCGCAGACCACAAGAGCTTGAAGTACTTTTTCACTCAAAAGGAGCTCAACATGCGCCAGAGGCACTGGTTGCAACTCCTCAAGGACTACGATTGCACAATCAACTATCATCCGGGGAAGGCTAATGTAGTCGCTGACGCTCTCGGTACGACAGGGAAGGTATCAACCTTGTTCACTACACAAAAAGAGCTACTCCTCGACCTGGATCAGGCGGGCATTGAGATGGCAATCGAAAAAGTTCAGTCATACTTGGGTAACCTAACCCTTGAATCAACTCTGTTGGAGCATATTAGAACTGCCCAATCATCAGACAACGAATTGACGAAGATTCGCGAAGAAGTAGATGACGGGGCACGACTGGATTTCCACGTGTCCGGAGATGGAACTTTAAAGTTTCGCAATCGACTGTGTATTCCAAACAATGCCAAATTGAAGAAGGTCATCTTGTCAGAAGCCCATCAGTTCCTTATATACACCTGAGTGGCACCAAAATGTACCGAGACCTACAGAGAAATTATAGGTGGCAGGGAATGAAGAAAGACATTGCACACTTTGTGGAGCAATGTCTCACGTGCCAGCAAGTCAAGGCAGAACACCAGAGACCGGCAGGAGCCTTACAACCTCTACACATTCTTGAATGGAAGTGGGAGCACATCTCCATGGACTTTGTATACGGTTTCCCCAGAGCCCCAAGCGGCCAAGTCTCAGTTTGGGTTATCGTTGACAAGCTGACCAAGACAGCACATTTCCTACCCATCAAAATGACTTACAACATGGACCGGTTTGCAGAGCTGTTTGTCAAGGAGATTGTACGATTGCATGGAATTCTAGTGTCCATTGTGTCAGATCAAGATCTCCGTTTCACTTCGAGGTTTTTTGGTGAAATCTACACCAAGCCATGGGTACGAAACTAACTTTCAGCATAGCTTTTCATCTTCAAACAAACGGTCAGGCCGAGAGGACGATCCAAACTTTGGAAAGACATGTTGCGACTATGCGTCCTAGACTTTAAAGGAAGCTGGATCCAATACCTACCATTGGTAGAGTTCGCCTACAACAACAGCTATCATTGCAGCATTGAAATGGCTCCTTATGAAGCTCTATATGGGAGGAAGTTCGGAGAATGGAAGCTACTCGAACCGAAAATTACCCAAGACACTCGCGAGAAGCTATCGATAATCAGACAAAGATTGACAACGGCTCAAAGTCGTCAAAAAAGCTACGCCAACAGAAATCGGCGAGAACTGGAGTTTGAAGTTAGCACAAAGGCCTTCCTGAAGGTCGCTCCCATTAATAGGAATTAGCATGGGCCCTGCAGACTCTCGCGAGATGTCCTGGTTTGCCATATTTAAAGCAACCTAACTATCCATAGAGACAGTTTCCGCCATGCATCCTTCCACACTTCAAGCACAGTGGGCGTTGCCCACTTCCTCCTTGGTTGTTGTGATGTTGCGGTGCATTATTCCTCCCTGGTGGTTGATAAAATCTTCTCTCGTTGGCATGTTGTGGCGGTCCTCCATGACGGTTTCCTTGCGGGGCGTTCCTCTTCTTTTGGTTGAAGTATTCTGCATTGATCTTCTGCGTACACTCAATAACTAAGGCCTTGATAATCAGATCCGACAAGTTGCCAATTTGGAACCCCACAATCTGGTTCATGATGCGTCGATGTAAACCCGAAGCTCCTAGCCTTCACCTCTTCAGTGGCCACCAAATATGGAGCAAACTGCAAGAGTTCTATAAATTTGGCAATGTACTGCTCCACAGTCAATGACCCTTGCATCAACTCAATGAACTCCTGAGCCTTAGCTTGCCGAACTGACGCGGAAAAGAAACGTTCTAGAAATGCCTCCTTGAAGTCCTTCCAGGTAATAGATACGCCTTCGCCTAATCATTGTTCTAGGTGTTCCTTCTTAGCAATCCACCAGCGTTCTGCTTTAGCGGCCAACTTAAAAGTGGCGTAGCGGACCATCTGGTCATCTGTGAAGCACATGACCTCCATGAGCTTCTCCATCTGTAAGACCTAGTTCTCCGCGGCCACTGCGTCCGCGGTCCCTCAGATATTGGGGGGGTGTTGCTTGTTGAATTGTTCGAAGATGCAGCCGCGTCGTTCTCCTCCATCTTGCTTCCCACCTTGCTTGGCGTTAGCTCCCCTCGCCAACAAGTCCACTAGTTGAGCAGCCAACAGAATCAAGGCCTTTAGGTTTTGGGTTTGATTCACGTTTACGTTTCTCCCGATTTCATCTTCGTTGCGGATTGTGTTCTCGTTATCAGTGTGATTTGCTTGGTTCCGAGTGTGGGGTGCCATCTCTCTACAATTGAAGTTGTACATATTAAAACCGAACTAGGGAATATCTCCCTGATGTCAAACAAAAGACTCAAAGATAGAATCTACTAGGCCGGATGTGGCTTCTCATTTCCCCACTAATTCCTATTAATGCTCTAGCTCCTAAAAGTCTACAGAACTTTATAACCTTTTCTCTGATACTATTTGTAACGACCCAGGAAAAAGCGCTAGCCACATCTGTGCTATCAACCCAAAAGGACTAATCAATTTTGAAGTTTTCCTAGAATTACTTATAAAGTCCAATTTTACCTAGTAACTAGGCAATGGGGGACTTAACACTCATAACTCTCTTTATAAACCACACACTCTATGTGAGCTATTTATCATCTTCCCAATATGGGACTGGGGTGTTACAAACTCTCCCTCTTAAATTACTGACGTCATCGTCAGGGCCACGTCATGCAGTGCTTCAGTACCACATGACCTATTATTATTAGGTGGCTCTAATACCATAATTGTAACATCCCCAGTCCGTTAAGGCTAAGTTTGTCAACTACTTCTTACAGAGGCACAAAGAATCATAAGGTATGCCAGAGCAGTTAACTAAATGTAGGAATAGATGCATGAATAATATAACGAATAATGTCAATTAAAATTGACATTGCCAAGTTTGAAATTTATTACATACTGAAAACTTAAAATAATAAACCTAAATCCTGGGAACTTGTGCTAACACACTTATTGGAAATACATAAAATAATATGCAGATGGGATGAACTTAATAACTAGCCCTGTCCCCATTCCGGCCTCCTATTTCGGCGTGCTCGCCACTTGAAAACAAAAGTAAAACTGAATTAGTGAAAAATGCTCAATAAGTATATCCCACAACCATAAATAGTTGGGTTAAATTCATTTTCTTTAAAACCTTTTACAAAAATGCAGAAACTCATGTAAACACTTCAAATAACATTCATTACAAAATAGTATGTAACTAAAGAGAAAAATCCTCTTATCTCTTCAAAACAATTTATCCAACAACATTGCATCAAAGACATTTATCTCTTTCTGAAATCTATAAGATAATTACTCATATAAAACACTTCCCATAATAGGGCCCATGTACATTGTTACGCCCCGTGTATTAGGGTTGCGCGGTCCTTGCGACCATGGCAACACATGTAGGAGGGTTTTTACATCTTATACTTTTTGATTTATGAACTTTCTAAAAATAGAAATTTTCCCAATTTGGAAACTTTAGGGAAGTAGATAATTGCTATAATTAGAAAGTATTGATAAACAAGAACTTTTAAAATAACAAACATATTTATATTGCAACCATCTTTTCATTTAAAGATAAAGTTCTTCAAACTATGTAAGCAAGATAAATTCATGAATAAATAATTAAAACACATAAAGTATAAAAGACAATTAAAGACTAATCATCTCGTAAAATGACTTTAAAATGGTTAGGGAATCTACTTACCTCCTGACTGTAAATACAATTACTCTTCGACCGCTAGCTAGTCACCTAAATAAGAATTCAGACACGTTACTACTCTCATACCCCATACAAAATAAAATTCCACTATTATGGGTTCGGCTTGCTTGTTAATTGAGAATGAATCTTTAAAATATTTTAAATCATTTTTCTCATGTTCATAGATTAAAAATTCAAAATATGGGATTTTTCTTATTTAGTTTAAAAATAACGAAGATCATATTTGCTGAGTGAAGGAGATCTTACATCCCGGGCGTTAAAATTATTGGCAAAGAAAGCCTACTATTCTTTAAAAATATAAGGAACTAAGGCACACAAAATAATAGAAAAAATATATTTGTTTTTGAATAAATAAAAGGAAATCAAGTCCCTGTGATATTCAATCTGAAAGTTTAGATCCTTTTTTTAAAAAAAAAATAATCAAAACCTTAACAAATCACTGTTGAGACGTCCCTGGAGTAAGCTAAGAATGATTAAAATAACAATATAATGGCAGGTGGGTGTAGATGGCCGAATGATGGTTCTGTGAGAGGAGGAAAAGAAAAAAAATATAAAGCTATGGCAACCAGTACAAAAATTGGACAACAAATAAAAGAAACTCTAGCATAAACCCCACTTGGCCGAATGTGGGTGTGTAGAGAAAAATAATCAAAGGGACTTTTTTGTTCTTTCAAGAGGCTACACGTGATTCCATGTAATATCAAGAAAATTTTGACTATTTGTAACGTAGCTACAATTCTATGCATAGCTGATGTCAACAGGACAAGAAAATAAATAAGAAATAAGAAAGAGCTAAGAGTAAAAGGTTGACATGCACATGTAACAAAAAAAAAAATCAATAAGTAACTATACATGTCCGTCCTTGGTGTAGGGAATTGAGAAAATTAGAAAACAATGAGAAGGAAGAGGCTGGTGCGGCGTGGAGAGAATAAAGGAAAAAGAGGAAGAAAATTTTTGCTGTTCGAAGAGAAAAGGCTACGCAACGGCGGAAGACAATTAGACCCCGTTTGGTTTGCGGAACAGCTCCTGAAATGGAATAATTATTCCTATGGAATAGTCATTCCTTTATTTGGTAAGAGCCTATTCATAAGAATAGTTATTCTCATAGAAATACTTATTCCCTTACGAAGAGGAATAGATATTCCTTTTAAAAATGAGAGGAATACCTATTCCTTTCCTACAGGAATAGAATTATGGCAGCATCTTCTCATAAAAGCCTCTCACACTCCAACATCAATTTTTTTTTTTTTTTTTAGTATTCTGAAACCATTTGGTTATGTGCTTTTCGTTTTTTTTTATTTATTATTTTTTAAATAAAATAAAATAAATTGATGGGTGAATATGATGATTTTGTTGATATGCCTTTTTTTTTTTTTGTAAAAAACAAAAAAATTACGAACTTTTTTTAAAAAAACTTGACAATTTTTTTTTTTTTTTCAAAAAAAAAGTTATAGTATAATGGTTTTTGTTTAAAAAATAAAGAAGAAAACGTCGTTAAATTATATTTGTTATATAAGGGTATTTAAGAAATTTGATTACAATATGATTCTATTCACCAGCATATTCCATTATACCAAACAAAATAATATCTATTCAGTGTTCTATTCCATCGTTACAACCAAACTAAAGAATAGAAATAACTATTTCATTCCACTTTCTTCTATTCCAAGGAATAGCTATTCCTTTTCCTAATGGAATGGTCATTCCGCAAACCAAATGAGACCTTAGGTTGTCCTTTTCTATTAAATATGCGAAATGGACAAACCTAGCTGATAAGTTAGGTGGCAATCCCACGACGCCCTTTTTTTTAAAAATAAGACTTATTAACTCTAATAAAATTTAACTCATTATATTTTTTTTTATTATAACATATATATATATATATATATATATATATATATATATATATATATATATATATATAATATTATATATATTAAAACTTTTAACTTGATCCATTCTCATTACTAATTCAAGTACACCCGAACTCAGGTAACGGCCACGACACCTACTTCACTTACCTTCCGAAACGAGACCGAAGTATCTTTCTGGAAGAGACAAGTAGAAGTTTTAGGCGTTGAAGACACCGAAGAGGAGTACTCGCACTACTCTAACTTCAGTTTTGATGAGGGATCAGAATGGCTTTTGTGTAGACACATGCTATTAGTGTCACTCAGTGCGTTGCTCTAGACATGTGCGTTCACACGCACGCTTCGCATATTCGCATTGACGCACTTCGCACATTTACATGTGTATTTTAAAGCATTGCATGACGTGCCTTGACGTGGACATCAAGAATTTAAGAGTGAAAGTTTATAACACTCCAGTCCCATGAGAAGATAAGGAATAGCTCATATAACGTGAGTAGTTTATAAAAAAAGTCATGAGTGATAAGTCCCACATTGCCTAATTACTAGGTGAAACTAGATTTTATAAGTGATTCTAGGGAAACTTCGAATTGATTAGTCATTTTGGGGTGATAGCGCAGATGTGGTTAACGTTTTTCTCTGGGTCGTTACAAATGGTATTAGAACCACCTAGCAATGACATGCCATGTGGTATTGAAGCACTGCATGACGTGGCTCTGACGAGGACGTTAGGAATTTAAGAGGGAGAGTTTGTAACACCCTGGTCCCATATTGGGAAGATAAGGAATAACCAATATAGAGTAGGTGGTTTATAAAGAGAGTCATGATTGCTAAGTTCATATTGCCTAGTTACTAGGTGAAACTGGACTTTATAAGTGATTCTAAGGAAACTTCAAAATTGACTAGTCCTTTTGAGGTAATAGCACAGATATGACTAACGTTTTTCTCTGGATCGTTACACTTCAATAATATTCCCGTTTTAATTTTAAATTCCATACATGGAGCTAAACATTAAAGTAGAATATGTATTCTGTTTTTTGAAATAGACAAATAGTAGGATATCATTTTTTTTTAGGAATATATATCGCAGGATATCATAGATGGGATCCCATCAGTCCATACATTGTTTGGGAAAGGCAAAGTGCAATTCTTTGATACTTCAAGTATTTTCTTTTACCAAATAGAACATCCAACACAATGAAATAAGGTGCTGATGCATACAGGGAGCTTTTTATATTTTAGGTGGATTAAATGTGAAAATGATTCAATATTCAAAATCCATCTCTTTGCATGTATTAAGCTTTTGACTTTTGAAGTAAATGAACAGTAACTGCCAAAAGAAATATTTTACCAGATCCGGTGGATACCGAAGCTCCTAACTTAAAAAAAAAAAAAAAAAAAAAAAAAAAAAAAAAAAAAATCTAGGAGGTTTTACTCATAATATCCTTTCCAATTGTAAGAATTAAGACTCCATTTTCCTTGCCTTCATCCTTATAAATACTCCTCTCTTAAGTTTAGGTATTGTACTTAAGCATTCGAGCTACAAACCTTTCCCTCCAAACAGTCCTAGACTCCAATAGTGAATGAGCCCCAGTTTTCTCAAGTTCCCTTCTTTTCATTTCTTTTTTTCTTTCGTAACTTTAAAGTCACTAGCATTTTTTTCATTATAATTAATTTCAAAAATCTTTTCGATGAAATGTCTTGGGAAAGAATTGTAGAAATTAAGAATAATAATAATGAAAAAGAAAAGGAAAGGAAAGAAAGGTGTAAGATGAAACTAGCAATCAATCACAATCTTTTAAAGCAGCATCTAGACCTTCATGTGTGAAAAACAAAATAAGTTCGCCCACTGAGCATGTGAAAGTGTATTTTTGAGAAGGCAAATATGCATATGCAGTATATGTAAGCATATTCACAATAATAATAATAAATTGATATGCTTAAATGCGCAGCGGAAAAATAGGGTTTAGGATTACCTCCAGTCATTGCTTGTTCAAGCGCAGTAATATTCTCAAAAACAGGAATAAGCAGCCTCCAGCAGTATGAAACAAATAAAAATAATTTTGAGGTGTCTTCTGACCTATTCCTAACCTTAAGCCGTATTGATGGAATACACAGGCACTGTATTTATAGGCTAGGTCAGGGACCCTCAATTAATTCGTCAGCTTTAATTATTCCTCCCATCAAGGAATAAATTGATTTGAATTTAAATAGATTGCAATCAGATCAATTTGCAATCAAGTTTGATTCCATATGATCTCTTTATTTGGAATAAGAAAATCAAACACCGTAATTATAATTATGAAATAATTCATAATTATATGTGACATAAAGGGCCATAAATAGAATATCTAACATTCTCCTACTTGGCCCTTATGACACATAAAATCCTTATGTCGGTGTTCAATTCTATAATTTGGCCATTATTTTATTATTCCAACCATTCATGGAATCCTCCCACTCACACAAGGAATGCTTCACATGAATCATGGCGATAAAACCATTATATAATAGGTCATCCCTTCCATGTATTACAATGAGTAAAATTCATTGTATGAGTACTTTATGGGAAGTCAAGCTTTATGAATGAACTTCCTATAAGTCATTCGGGTCCAACTTTGTTTATCCCCACGGATAAAATATAAAGAAATGTGCACAATAAATCTTTATAACAATAACTTTATGTCTATAGACCAATTAGAGAGAAACTAAGTACAAAATGAATCAATGAGTCGCATATGCTCTACATGACTTTTAAACTGCTTTACCGGTAAACTTTTAGTCATGGGATCTACAATCATTAATTCAGTACTTAGATACTCAATAGACACTTCATGTCTCTTAATGTTCTCTCTCATATTGAGATACTTTATGTCGATATCCTTATTTCTGCTTCTACTCCCGTTATTCTTACAAATGAAATATGTAGTAGAATTATCGCATAATATCTTTATGGGTCTAACTATAAAATCGACAATCTTGAGACCTTTAACAAAAAATGTCTCAACCATAATGCATGTGTAATGAATTCATAGCATGTAATGCTGTCATGGTAGTCGTAGCAATTGTAGTCTGCATACTGCATCTCCATAATATAACTCTTTAGCAAGAAAATATATCAAGAAGTAGACTTTTTACTACCTACACATTCATCAAAATCCGAAGCTTAATAACCATCCACCTCCAAATGGTAAGTGTATCTTTAGGTTAAATTACAGCTCCTGATTTCTTGCATATATCGCAAGTCTTTATTTGCAGCTCTCAATTGACCCAATAGACCTACTGCTAGTCCATTGTAAATTCTAATGCAGACATGTGTATTCATTAGTCTGCATGCTGCAGATGCATACAAAATACCTTATATATGCTCTTGTTCCAATAAATTATGGGGACATGGGATTTTTTACTAAATTTTATCCCCCTTTTAATTAATCAGGTGCTACTGAAGGTGTACTGTCCTTCANAGCATGTAATGCTGTCATGGTAGTCGTAGCAATTGTAGTCTGCATACTGCATCTCCATAATATAACTCTTTAGCAAGAAAATATATCAAGAAGTAGACTTTTTACTACCTACACATTCATCAAAATCCGAAGCTTAATAACCATCCACCTCCAAATGGTAAGTGTATCTTTAGGTTAAATTACAGCTCCTGATTTCTTGCATATATCGCAAGTCTTTATTTGCAGCTCTCAATTGACCCAATAGACCTACTGCTAGTCCATTGTAAATTCTAATGCAGACATGTGTATTCATTAGTCTGCATGCTGCAGATGCATACAAAATACCTTATATATGCTCTTGTTCCAATAAATTATGGGACATGGATTTTTACTAAATTTATCCCCTTTAATAATAGGTGCTACTGAAGGTGTACTGTCCTTCATTCCGAATCTCCCCAAAACCTTTTCAATGTAGGCCTTCCGAGACAATCTTAATATTATTTAATTCATCTCTGTGAATCTCTATGTCAATGACATAAGAGGCTTCACCCATATCCTTCATTTCAAAGTTTAGTGAGAGTAACTATATGTAGCAAACCTAAATCATAACTTACAGATAACATCTACATATAGGGTTAAAAAGATTACTTTACTCCCACTGACCTTAAGGTATATATACTAATTAACAAGGCTCTCAATAAAACCGTATGAGATAATAACCTTGTAAAATTTTATATATACTCAATGGGAGACCTGTCTTTGCCCATACATAGATTTCCTTAATTTGCAAGACTTCTGACTATTATCATCAAAACCTTTAAGTTGCCTCATCCTTAAGATCCTCATTCAAGAAAGTTGTTTTTCACATCTGTTTGATGTAACCCTAAATCCAAATGAGTTACTTATATCATGATTATCATAAATGAATCCTTCTTAAATACTGAAGAAAAGGTTTCATGATAATCAATGCTTTCTTTTAGAGTAAAACCCTTGGTTATAAGTCCAGCTTATATCGTTCAACATTACCTAAGAGCGTCTCTTTAGGTTTTGCAAACCCATTTGCAGCCTATGGCTATAGCTCTCTTTGGTAAGTCAACGAGATTCTAGACACCATGGATTCTATCTCTTTCTTTATGGCACTAAATCACAATGTGGAGTTATCTCCACTCATGCCTTGTAAAAACAATTTTGGATCATCTTTATATCCGACATTAAAATCAGACTCTTTAAGATATACAACATAATCACT
>FXXK01000714.1:78101-112904 GCA_900184695.1 Betula pendula | reverse complement strand
ATTTGATTTTTCCCAATCACAATCAAACATCCTTAATCTCAAGAATATTTAGTCAATTCAAATGCTTCCTCTAATTCAATCATTTGAGGATAAGCACTCCCACTAAGTTCAACATCCTCTAGAAATTTTACAATTTTAGACTCAACAATTCTATGATTATAAGAAGAACAATAGAATATTAGAATTACTAATCATATCCATTTTATGTGTACCTACCATAATATTCTTTGTCAATATCAGATCTTACGATCTTGATTTTCTTTTCCTTTTGTTTCTCTACTTTGACCTTATAGGTACTGAAAACATTTAATGTCTCAGACTTAGAAGATAGAGATACATAAATCTTTTATGGTCATTACTGAAAGAGATAAAAATATCTCTGACCATTTAGGCAAAGAGTATGAAAAGGTCCACACTTTATCAATGTGTATGATCTCAAAAATCTTAAAAAATCTCTTTTGACACCTTTAGTGGTATGGTTGATCTGCTTTTCCTTAATGCAGTCCATATAATACCGAAGATAGTAAAATTCAAGAGTTATAAAACACTCTATCATTTACTGATCTTCTATTCTCTTCATGGAGATATATTCCGATCTCCAGTGCCATAACAAAGAGGATTTTTTATTCACAACACTCCGCTTTATGTCAACATCAATATGCAGGGATAAACAATTGATTTTTCAAAGTTTGGGATTTGATCAATTTGAAAAAATAGACCATCAACAATATTCTACCCCAAATAAAAATTTCAATTTAAAAAATAATATTGAAATTTTATTTAACAAACATAAAATAAATTTTCTTGAAAATTCTGGAAAACATTATTGAGGTCTAAAACATAACTAAATTTGAAAATTGATCTAATGGTCCCACTGTTTTCAATCGTGAAGGCGTCTTAACACACTATTTACTTTAAGAAACCATGATTGTGTTGACTACATGGATTGTTAAACCAGGATCAATCCATAACATATTTAGAGTCAATAAAAGAGATTCATGACACACTAGATATATGAGATTACCTTTATTTCAAGTAATTTATGATACTTTATGCAATCTTTCTTTATATGCCCGTATTTTTCCCTTTGCAGAAGAAACAAGTATCTTGATTGCCATTATACTTTATTGGCACATTGTCCTTCTGCTTTAACCGTTGGGCATGATTACATGTATTGGTCTTTTCCTTAGCATGAGTAACCAAGTAAACATTATATGGTTTCTCATGTTTTAGTCTCTATTCTTCTTAAACACACATGATCAGAAAATTCATTTATTGACCATTATCCATATGTGTGTTATAAGATATTTTTAAAAATATCTTATTTAGAATAAAGAGAACCCAGTATAAAATAGACCAATAGTGACTCAAAATCTCATCTTTAGCGACTTGATTTAAACTACAATCTCCTTCATTTTCATAATGTGCTCACGCACACTTCTGAAATTGTCAAAGGTTTTGCTTGAAAACTTTTCCATTAGGGTGCTAACTAAAGCTTTATTGGAATTCACTAAATTTTCCTCAACGGCCTTTATAAAAACTTTGGCCTTAAAACATTCATGAATAAAACCATGATGCTTTTGATGACATGAGATTTTACGAACATCAAATTTATGCGATTAGATCGCTCCCACTGTTCATCTTTATAAATCTCATGTGGCATACTTGATTCCGTGAAAACGGGTGAGCCCGTTCACACAGAGCGCCAATCGAGTTTCAAGCACCCCAATATTAAAAGACATATTTTCAGTCAGAAAATTTGTTACTATTAAGCATTGGAACATAAAATACCAACGACTAAAGCAGTAGAAATAGCTGAAAGAAAAATAATATACTCAAATGCTATGAAAAATGAAATAACTTTATTTAAATTAACCAATGTCAATTTAATAGTAAATTTCAACCTACCTGTGCGCAAAGGTTACATCACGCATGAAATTTACTCTCTTATTAACAAGACTAATAAATTTAACCGTTAATAAATAAAATTCTTCATACCTGTGGGCAACCGAAAGAAATTTTATTTTTAATGTTAAATTTACTATCTTATTCTAATTAAGTCATAAAAATAAAAACGTCCCTGTGGGGATTGGCAATTAAATTTATGAATTAATTACAACACGATGTTAATTTTCTTTATGAAGTTCATATAATCTTGATGTAATTATCATAACAAAATTGGGATGCTGTGGCTCTCCCAAAATTGGTGTGATAATCACTACTTCATTAACATCTAATAACTGAATGGATACCAAAGTAAAGGTCCTAGGAATAAAACCAACCAATATGAAGGTGGGATAACAGTATTTTTCCAAAAAATAATCAGGTAGGTTCCCAGGAAAGTGAGGGGGCTCACAATGGATGCACTTAAATCCCAAGACTTTCCTAGACAGAACATTCCTAGACATTGTATTTTTAGATAGTACCATAAATTCACCAACATGTGCGGTTCAATTAATTATTCTTAGGTTCAGGCATCTAGCAAAATTTATATTAAGCAATATAAATAATCAAAAATTTATATTAAGCAATATAAATAACCAAGAGTATTCTTAAATTCATGCAATTAAATATTAAACAACATAAAAATAACATGAATAAAACTGCATCACAAAGATATAAGAGGATGCATAGCTTAATGGTCTTGGGCTAGCCTTATGAACCTGGAGAACCCATGTTCGAAACCCAAATGCACCCAAGAAGGCTCCCCCTTTTTAAAAAAAAAAAAAAATCTGAATTGGGCTTCTTTATTTGGCGGGTCAGGCAACCTTATTGGGTCGGATCTCTGCATATGCCACTTTAATTGGGTTGGGTCCACCTTAATGGGCTACGGGTCAGCCCAATTTTTTTTTATTTTTTTTGGAATTCTGGATCGGGCATGGGTTAAAAATAAACCCATGCCCAAAAACCCAAACCCGCGACCCGGTTCCCATATGGGTTTGAAACCCTTTTGCAATTCTGGATCGGGCATGGGTTAAAAAATAAACCCATGCCCAAAAGCCCAAAAATATTTCACAATATGACCAAATAAAAATCAATACATATTCAGCCTTTTGAGAATCAATAATAAACTTTATACTGAACAAAATAGCATGAAGGAGGCTCTGATACCACATGTAAGCATATTCACAATAATAATAATAAATTGATATGCTTAAATGCGCAGCGGAAAAATAGGGTTTAGGATTACCTCCAGTCATTGCTTGCTCAAGCGCAGTAATATTCTCAAAAACAGGAATAAGCAGCCTCCAGCAGTATGAAACAAATAAAAATAATTTTGAGGTGTCTTCTGACCTATTCCTAACCTTAAGCCGTATTGATGGAATACACAGGCACTGTATTTATAGGCTAGGTCAGGGACCCTCAATTAATTCGTCAGCTTTAATTATTCCTCCATCAAGGAATAAATTGATTTGAATTTAAATAAATTGCAATCAGATCAATTTGCAATCAAGTTTGATTCCATATGATCTCTTTATTTGGAATAAGAAAATCAAACACCGTAATTATAATTATAAAATACACCGTAATTATAATTATGAAATAATTCATAATTATATGTGACATAAAGGACCATAAATAGAATATCTAAGAGTATAGTCTCTAATAAATAAAAATAAAATACTACTATAAAAGGCTAATACTTGAAGGCAAATATGCATATGCAGTAGACAAGAATAGACTCAATGGCTAGAGGAGTCACCCAAAACAGTTGCCGATCCACAAATTTTTTTTCAAAGCAACATTCTTAGCCCAAAACAAAAAATGATAAAATAAAAAAATAAAAAAGAAAAGAAAAGAAAAGATGAGAACCGTTGCCTAAGGCCAGATACGAAAACGGATATTTTTTTCACAGCTAATGGCTTTAAATAAGTCCAGGGGATGCTTTAGCAATCACACAATTATACAATTATACCCCGGATGTTCTAGCCGGGGTAAAGGCAAGGCTATGTTGCGGGTCTAGGGCTTCTTTGAGGGTTTGAGTTTTCTTTGTGGGTGTTTTTTGGTCTTCTTTATTGGGTGGTTCTCTTTATTGGGTTTTTTTTTTTCTCTTTTTTTGCTTTGGTGTTTTTTATATATACTTTCTATGTACTTAAGGGCGCCTCATGCTTTTCTAATAATATTTGATTGCTTACCTATAAAAAAAAAAAAAAAAAAAAAATTATACATCACAATATAGGTTCCCCAGTCAAATTCATAACTACGATAATGGAATGGATATAAATTCTCATGACAATGTCCATCAAACCAGCATAGATTAAACTTTAGACACTGGAGCCAACATATATATTCTCTCCAATCTCTAGAAATATAGAGTTCTTCAAAGTGCAGAGATGTCTTAATGCCATGCCTCCACCACCAAATATAACAATGTAAAAGGACACCAATAAAATATGCAGCAAACTTGAAGTAATCTCACCGCCAGGTCTTCATAGAACAAAAACAAACACAGCAGAACAAATATGAACATCCAAAAAGCCCCATCCAGTTTTCTACATATAAAGCTGCGGAATCTTAACACATTATTTTTTACTGATCCACAACCACGAAACCCAACACAACTGCGATGTTAACTAAAAATATATTATTTTTTATTCATCCACAACCAGTAATCACCGTCCCCTTACCCTTAGCTCTCAAACACAAAATTGAAGAACAAAAAAGATTGGGAAAAACAGAGAACGAGAATCAGACCTTGTGGACAATACAGAAATATCTGTGTTTCACCGTCACGGACTCACGGTGGCTGTTCTTTTCTTCTGGGCGGTCACGGTGGTCGGTGGGTCTTGGACCGTTGGGCGTTGGTGTTGGTGTTGGTGTTGGTTGGTGTTGGTTGGTGTTGCTTCAGCCTTCAGCCTTCACTTGAATAGAGACTATAGAGCGGGAGAGAAGAGAGAATGAGACTGAGGGGCGCTACTTTAACCTTTTAATCTTTTAGTTATGGTTTTGTTTTTTCTAATTTTTTTTAATTTAATTTAATTTATATTTAATACGGATTATACATGTTATTTATGGGTTAAGCGGATTGATTGGATTGATTGATTTATTTATTTAAATCGGTTAATTCGGATAGACTCGAATGAACCTAAATTCAACTATATAAAATCTTAATCTAAAAATTTCATTTTGAGTTCAAATTAAGTTCGTTAAAAATTGCCGGTCCACCGCGATATATTGTGTATAACCAACCATTTGATTGGCCAAAGCGTTTGCTCAAGGCCGAGAGAGAGAGAAAACATTTTCCCAATCCTTGCAAGAAGAAATCTACAGGAAAAAAAAAATGCTGAAATAATCAATCTCATTTAAAAAGACAAAGCACGATGATTGATTGTTGTAAATGAAATATGATGAGTGCGCATAGTAGCCTACAAACAATGGTAATTATATATTCTTAAGAGAAAGAAATATCTCTTTGCATCTATTATGCTTTGTTGATAACGATGCCGATAATAAGGAGATGGCCAGTGACGTCAATTCAGATGATATAGAATCTAATATGATGTGATAGTTATGCTAGTTATGTTACTCAAATATTCAAATACATAGTTTATCGTGCAACAAACTACGTCATTTATAGCTTATACATAAAAGATGGCCTTTTAAGTGTTATAAATTTTTTTACGGCACCTAATGCTGTACTCATTTTAAGGGTGTGAATTTGATTTCAAATAGGTGCTGTCGAATTTTTAGACAGCACCTATGTAGTACTTATTTATAAGCTGTATTCAATATATATATATATATAATATATATAATATATATTATATTATATATATATATATATATATATAATGTCATTTTACCTTTGATATTGTACTTGTCTGTCAATTTGACTCTCATTGTTTAAAAATTTACAATCCACCAACTAACTTTCTAATTTTGCAGTTTTGCCTTTTCGTTTGAAAAATTGGTCTATTTGGATGGGAAGACACATACGTGCAACACACTTGAGTTTTTAGGGGCTGAAAAGTCCAAAATACTCTCTTTTTCTCTAAAAAAAAAAAAAAAAATTGGGGTGGTTCGAGGGTGGCTGACCCCGTATTGTGCTCGTTTTTATATGGTGGTGGTTCGGCCACCCCCATTTGGCCTAGGGGGTGGTCGAGCCACCCCCATCAAGCCGGAATGGGGTGGCGAGCCACCCCCATGGCCCATGGGGATGGTTCGGCCATCCCCAAAGGGCCAAGTGGGGGGTGGCCGAAACCACCTCCAAAGGGTTTGGGGGTGGCTCAGCCACCCCCATTTGGCCTAGAGAGTAGCCAAGTCATCCCCATATTGTAATGTTCTAAAATATTTAAAAGTTATTTTTTATATATTTGACAAAAGATCTGATTAAAAACACTCTCTCATCTTTATAAAGCTTTTAAATAATGTTTTTATTCAGAAAATGTAACCATAAACGTTCAATATTTGATAGTACAGTCACGTTCTCTGCAAAGTTTGCATATGCTCAGAAGGTGTCATTACGAACATCAAACGTTCGATGCTTTTATGGAACGTTTGATGTGCCTTTATCAAAGGTTCGGTATCTGTATCAAACATTTGATGAGGAACCCTAGATTCTCTGATATAAATAGATCAAATGTTTGATGTCGTATATCAAACATTCAATCATGTCCCAAAATGAATTTTACGTAGGGAATCAATTTTTCACCCCATTTCCCCATAAATTACACCCCATCCCCTTTCAGAAAACTACTTTGGCTCGACCCAAAAACCATTTGTCAAGGCTTGAGGAGGAATTTTAAGGGAAGGTCCTCATTTGAAGAAGATTATCTTCTCTAAGAGTAACCTTTGAATTTATACTCTTATTATGTTGTATTTTATTGTTTTTACACAAGTTATGGTCATGTTTATGTTTTCAAACTATGTCATAATGATTTAAAGGCTTTAAGGTGAACTCACCAAAAGATTTTGATAGAAATGATATTTTCTATGTTCTTTGCCTCTTAAAATGTATGTTTTCTATGTTCTTTAATATTCTTTGATGTTGTGCTAAGTCTAGGTATAGTTGTGATTAGGTTTGATAGAAGTTTCGGACTTTCATGCATTCTGGGCCTGCATTGAACGTTCCACTATTTTTTATCAAACGTTCAATCTTTAAGGATTAAACATTTGATAATCGTGTCAAACGTTCGATGTGGCAAAAAATGCCAAAATTAGAGTTTTTAAGACAAATAACAGACATACCCCACGATTAGCAAGAGATTACGTTTTTAACATATTATCAGGTTATTTTACTGTTAACGAGAGATTGCAAGATGTCTGAGGCTTTAGATGAGCAATCGAAGTAAGTATTTTAACTGAGTAATGAAACTGCAATTTTAGAAATGTGATGTCAGATGACTGAGCATGTTTCCCTATATGATCAAGTTTATCATTTTTATGACGAGATGCTATTTACTTATATATTTCCTAATTTTAAATAAATGAATAATATATGTATAGTAAGGTTATGGTAACTGGTTCGTGCAGTAGAACGGTCATGTCTTACTATTAATACAAATTGATTATATGGTCAAAGAGTTTTAAAAAATAAATAAATAAAACATAAGGGCATTTGGGAAATCACGCATTAAGTGGGGGGTAATTTGGGAAATTCATCTTTTTTTTGTCAAAAAAGACGAATTTAGTTAACGGAGTGACCACATTGGAAAAATTAGAAAGTTGGTTGGGGCGAATTGCAAATTTTTAAACAATGGCGACCAAATCGACAGAAAGGTACAACATCGGGAGGGTAAAGTGCATTTTCCCCTTCTATATATTAATGGAAACCCAACACATTGGTAAGTAAATAATTACAAACCATCACATATATGTGATCTTATATGATATCAAAGCCCCATAAAGACTAAAATCTTTTTTTACGATCTTTCTCTCATCATGTCAACCTCTTCGTCATCTAGCTCGACTAGCCTTCTCTCCTCCACATTCATTCTTTCCAGTTTACAAAACTTTGTCAAACTCAACAAAGACAATTACTCTGTCTAGGAATCCAACATTCTTCCCTACCTTATTGGCAATAATATCCTTTGGTTTTTTTATGGCTCTTCCTCACCTCCTTCGAAACATATCCCCAGCCTTGATTCTGCCGTTGGGACCCCTATAATGTCCCGACAAAATCATTTAACACTAAATGAATTAGCGGTTTGTCTAACAGTCTTAACCCACCAAAGTTAAAACTCATGGATCATACACTCTCCAAATAGAGTCTTACAGTGAAAAACTTGTCACTTATAAGTATAGAGATAGCAACAATCATATAATACCAGAATAAACTGAAATCATCTTAATAACTTAAATAGCATAAATCATCAAAATACTACAGGGACTTACAACATAAGTTCTAACAAAATCATCAGAGTTTAGCCTTCAAAAAATAAAGCATATAAACAATGTCTATCATGTCGCGACGTGTAATGCCCCAAAACATTTAAAAGAATTTCTCAAGATATTTAACAAAAGGTTTTGATTAAAAACACCAACTCATTTTTACAAAGCATTAAATAATTTTTTTTTTTTTTCAAAAAGGACAACCATTAAACGTTCGATGAACAGTACAGTCACGTTATCTGCAAGCCTGCGCATGCACAGAATATGTGTCAGTATAGTACAGCGAACATTTGATGCTTTTCTCAAACGTTTAATGTCGTATATTAAACGTTCAATTATGTCCCAAAATGAATTTTTTGTAGGGGACCAATAGCTCGTCCCTTCTCCCTATAAATGATACCCTACTCTTCAGTAAAACACGCCATCCTCGCCCAGAAACCTCCAGAACTCTATTTTTAAGATTGAAGAATGAAATATAAGGAATGAGCTCTCTTTGAAAGAAGACTATCATTTCCAAAGGTAACCTTCAAATTCACACTTTCCTTAATGTTGTTTTCACTATTTATTTGTTTTGCTTTCTAAAGTATACCATGAGAATTTAAAAACCCTTTGTGTTAACTTACCAAATGATTTTGTTAAAATGCATGACTTTGTGTTTGATCTCCAAAGAAACATGTTTATTATATTACTAGATACTACTTTGGGCTTAGATATAGTCATGGTTAGGTTTGGGGGAATTTTTTAAGCATTTAAGCATTCTGGCCACGATCAAACGTTCCACTGTTTTAGGTCAAACGTTCGATGGTAACCAGAAATGCCTAATTAGGGTATTGGGACAATTAGCACAAATGTTCCACGGTTAATAGATTATAGTATTTTTAGCATATTGTTGGGTTATTTCGCAATAGTGAGAGTACGAGATGTCTAGGCATCAGATGAGCATTTGAGGTAAGTAAATAACTGAGTATGAAACTGCTAACGTTAGAAGTGCGATATGTCAAATGATTGAGCACGTTCTCTTCTATGATCAAGTTTACAGTTTTTTATAACATGATGCTACTTGCTTATATAAACATCTTTATTTTTTGAAAAAAATTAATAATACCTGCATAGTATGCCTTGGTTCACCGGTCGGTGGGGTGGGACGGTCAAAGGCTTACTATTATTATAAGTTAATTTTATGGTCAAATATTTCATGAATGATGAGAGCCTTGGATCCAATGGTTAAAAGTTTGTAACCAGTGCACCATTCTTCAAGTAAGGTCACTGTTACGGCTTTGCTAGTCAGTGTGGGCCACCTGAGGTCGGGCTCGGTCGAATCGTTCGTATAAGACGGTAAGTTTGTGCAATGTCCGAGGCACTGAAATTGTACCAGAAATCCTTTGGAACACGTAAACCCTGCTGAGATGGGGTAATGTCTCGAGTAGATCATATTGTTAACATATGACTAAATTTATAATATATGTATGACATATTTCATACATTAAAGCCAAAGTATTAGGTTGCTAGGATTATGTCACCTTCTAAAACAAACATCATTTTGCCACGACATAATAACGGGGATGAAATACGTTATTTGTGAAAATATCTTGTTTCATTACAATGCTCTTTGGAAATCATTTGTAAATCATCTTTTTAATAATCTGCTTACTAAGTCAGCCAACTTACTCAGTTACTTTTATTTTCTTCCCGTAAAATACTCCGGTATTTTACAAATCCTCAAGGACTTGACCGCTTGGGTGTCTCGCCGGGATTATAGTGTTGAGACAGAAATTGATATACTCAAGTTTGATTTTATAGTTGTATAACTTTACTGTAAGCTCAAGAATTTTAATTAAGGATTAAAATCATCTTAAAAGTCAAGGGTAAAAAGGTAATTAAAAAGTGAAAATTCACCTTAGGCGTCCGGACGGTGGTATTGTCGTCCGGACGGTTGTCGCCCAGTATTGATCGTTTGTAGCCCCGTTTGCAATAGTCCGGACGAACCCAGCGACTGTTCAGTCAATAGCGTTCATCCGCAACGTTGTCCGGACAAGCTCATCCAGTGACCCTCGTCCATAGTGTCGTCCGGACGATCCCTTGCTATTGTTCACTCAATAGTGACCGTCCGCACCTCGTCTACAGCATGGTCTCAGCGTTAGAAACCTAACTTTATCGATCGATTTAAGGTAAAAAATTTTGAAACTCTAAATTCTCAATGCTTAGGCTATATTCTTAAATGTATAGCTTAGTATTGATTATTTTCTTAGGGTTTTCATTGGTTTGTGCCTTCTCAACATTGGGTTGAAGTTCCATAGTGCACAACTTCGAATTCTTCAAGTTTTGAGGTAAATGTCCAAAACCCTAGATTTTTCGTAGTGAGTATTATAGAGTTTTATGATGTATAACCCTAGTATTTTACTATGGGTTAATTATATAGGTTGTTTAAATGTTATTTGGAATCCTAGAATTCTATGGGTTGCTTATGGCCACATTGATACTTATGTTTTCAAGTATCATAATTATTGGGTTTTGAGAGTTAGAATGTATAGCTACTAATGTTTTAGCAATGTATATATGCAGTGGGCATTGCTTGGACATTGATTTTGAGGTCAATTCAACAAGCGGAATTGGTAAGTATTTATACTTATTGAGAGTGATATACACATTAAAATGTTTTACGTTTTGTTTTCAATGTTTAGCAGATGTTGTACTTGCTAAACAAATTAAATGTTTAAAAGATTTTGAAGGAATAATATGATCGTTTAAAAAACGAACAAATGATACTTTATGTTAACATATGATTTGTGATTTTGATTATCTTCTTGAAACTTATGATGATTTGATGAGTGATTGATGATGAGTTTTGATGACTTCTTGATGTTTTATTGTGATATTGATAGTCGCAGAGCGCTACCGATTTTAAAATTTATAATTAACCACTTGCGATAGATCATATCCTTGTAGAATAGCTCTAAAAGAGGGTATCGTCCGCAGGGACTGTGATGGTTGGTTTGTCAAACTTTCAAGATCTTTTCTAGCTCAATTCATGAAAAGAAATATGTTTTTGGTTTTTAAACTTAAATGACATAAATGTAAATGACAGAAACATAAATGACATAAATATAAATGACATGTAAAGTAAAGATAAAGGTAGAAGCAGATTGTATCTAACTTAGGATTTTTAACAAAAGCATAATATGAGCGTGTAAAAGTTGTCAATCCTTACAACGAACTCAACATGAAAATACTACCAAAAGAAAATGATAAAGCATCATAGTTTCGCACTAGTTTCTCACCTAACTGACATAAATTTAAATGACATAAATCTAAATGACAGAACATCCTACATGTGATATAACTCGTGTTTCTTAGCATGCGATATAAGTTCTCTCAATAGCCTACACAATTTCATGACATAAGCATAAAGTATCATAGGTTTTCACTCCACTTTCCACCTATTCTAAGTTATTCTAAATGTAGATTGAGTCGTGGTCCCTAGCATACCCTATCAAACTTACATAAAATCATGTCAAAAGCACCATTGCATAGCTTATGCTTTCTCAATCACAGACATCAAAAGCATTGAAATCATTCAAGACTCAAACAATTCTTCATAGACAAAGAACAACTTTTATCTAAAATGGTATAATCATTAAGAACAATCCATATGCATATACAATCATCATACCATTTATACAAAATCCTAGCTAAAAACAATCAACCTATAGCCCCATAGAAAGAATTACATCAAACCCTACAAAGGGTTTTGTTCCTCATAGAGGATTTGGAAATCTCTATGGAAGAAGAGAAAACCATTTCCTAGAGTTTAAGAGCTATGGTTTGAGCTTCTCCCTACTGCCTAACAGCAAAAGAAAAGCAAAATAAATGAAAAACTACAAAGAAAATAAACTATACAGAACACGTTCAGAAGCCCACTGCTTCTCCTCTTCTTTTTCCCTCTCGGACAGCACATACATATATAGGGAAAAGGGAGCCTTGATCTTTCTTAAGGAAAGATCAAGCTAAAAATCTGCAATCCAGCTATTAGGAGTCCTCTAAGAATTGATTTCGGCGCCTACAATTGACTACCAGCTGCCATCTTTGATATTTTTTGAGATATTTTCATTTCTGTAGATATTTCCGTTTTTGGAAAGTTTTTGAACTTTAGACGCATTTTTGACCCCCAAGACGTCTGAATCTGATCTTTCACATAAAATAGCATTTGTGCGTCTTGAAGTCTTCTTTCCAACGCCCTTGACCTTGACTCAATCCGAGTTTTTTACTAAGAGTTATAGCCAAAACAGTATGTGAAGGTCAGTTACAAAACTGATCTGCGATGCTTCTGGAAGCGATGGCGCTCGAGCACCACTTTTTGACGCTCGATAACAGGCTGTTGGCACTTGATCTCCATTTTGGGCGCTCAAGCACCCATTTTCTGCTTCTGCTTTTGCTTAATGAGTTGTTCCTTTTTGAGTCTTCTTTCCAATGTCCTTGACTTTGCCTCCATTGGAGTTTTGAGCTAGAAGTTATGGTCAAAAGAGTGTGCAAAGGTCATTGGTCAGCAGCTTTGCAAAAGTTGATGTATTTTCAGCCCGAATTTGATAGATTTATTTGTGTTCTCTATTAAGCCCTACAAAATAAGATAAACACTAAAACAAACCAAACTATTAGATTACAATACAAACTAAGGCTTAACATATGCCAGTTAAGGGGCTTGAATGTGTAACATTCAACACTTATCAGATATGTAAACATGGTGATAAGATTGATATATTGAGTTTTATGATGTTTTATTGAGATTTGATTTTGAGAAAAAGGTTTATAGCAAAAATGTTTGCATGGTATTTATGAGTAAAGTAAGCATGAAAAGAGCATATGTATGAAGAACATAAGAATATATGTAAACCCATGACACAGGGGTTGTAATTTGTAAATATCTTGTGTGCTAAACCCATGACACATGAGTTGTAAATATCTGTGTGCTAAACCCAAGCCACAAGGATTGTCAAAAGCTGTGTGCAACAGAGTAAGACATAAAGAGATAGAGAAAGTATTGCATGGTGAACATGATAAATTTATGATTGAGTTATGATGTATTTATATGATTGATTAATGATGTGTTTCATATGATGGTTTATTAAATTTTGTTATAGACGTATTAGTATGCATATGAGGTTTCATGGACAAGCACATATGTATATTCTTACGGCTAGTTATATATGAAATTTATGTTTTATTGCTTAGATATGCTTATATGTTTGTATTTTCACCCATAGGAAAATGAATGTTTATATATGAGTGTAGCTGAATTATATGATATACTTATAATATAGATGAGCACGTATGTATTTTAATACAGGCGGGAGACTAAAACATACATATATGTACTCAACTATTATTGTATTTCGGATGTTTGTTGACTATATGTATTTACTTCATCAGTTGCTAATGTTTCAAAATAAATGTCATATTTGTAGTAGCTGTTATTATAAATTCATGTAAACTAACACTTCGGTTCTTTACGAAAACTCAGTGAATTTTTATTCATTGAGACTGTTGACTCACTCATTCTCTTTTTTGCCTATGTAATCATGGATGATCTCTATGGTTACATGAATATTGGTGCAGGTACTGAAAGCGTAGATAATAATCCCATAGCCTACTATCTCGACTATTACGATTGACGTCGTGGGACTTTGATATTTTTTGTATAGACTTGTTAGATGTCTATTTTTTTGTATAGGGTTGTGTTGTATTCACAAATTGTATTTTGTATATATGGCTTGTGTCGCATATGACACCTATGTATAGCCATTCTTTTGTATATTCACATTGTAAACTTTTAACCATTAGTGTTTTTAATTGTCAGCTCTACGTGTATGTTTACTCCCTTTGAATATAAATGCTTCCGCTCAATGTATATAATGTGATATGTGACTTTGATGTAATAAATGTAAATCTAATGATACGCTATGAGATACATGTATGACAGGTGTTTCTATCACTCTGTGACGATCAGTTCGGTTCATGATTACTGTATGTTTTCAAAGTGTATATATATATATATAAAGCTAAAGTGTAATTATGGATCAGGTCGTCACATTTACGGCCCTATTTATTGATGGTAGAATTGTGTACATAATGATTCATTGTTTATTTACTTAGATAAATTATTCTATTGTTTACTCTGATAAATGTTTAAGTAGTGGATTCAGTCAATTACTAGTTAGCTGATTTGGACACCCTATGGGTAGTTTACTACGAATTAATCAAGTTCGAATGACTTAATCCTGTGTACATGGTGATTCTCAAGCCGATGTTTTACACATTCTCTTTCCAAAGAGAATGAAGGTATCTCCGAGTCTTAATTTGGACAGTTAAAACTGAAAGACAAATCACGAATTTAATTACAAGTTAATTAAATATCTGGGGCATTACAGATGGTATCAGAACATTGGCTTGACTAATCACATAAGTAATCTGGGAATATGAATTGATCCAATAGGCTTCAATACAAGAAGGGACAGAGCATAGGTATAACATCAACATGATGGTTGATTGAGGTGCAGGCTGAGTTGGCAGCCTATCTTGATTGTATTAGTTTAATTTACAAACCTAGAACTAAGCTTATCTAGTACATTGTCACAACCACTGGGCCCCGTTGATTAAGCAAATAATTAGCCGCTGCAGAATTAAGAAGTCTGTGCAGGAATGGCCAGTGGAGTATGGACCCTGTAACAATCCTGATCCTCCGTTAGGGAGAAAATAGTAATTTGATAAACAGTTCAATTCCTAGCTTAGGGTGGACTTGAATTAGTAATAAGAATGGATCAAGTTAAAAGTTTTGAAAATATATATATGAATATGTTTAATAAAAATATTAATAATAATAATCTATTTTTTTGAGTTAATGGGTTTTATTCTTTTTTTATTATTATTATTATTTTATTTCCTTTCTTTTTTTTTTTTTTAAAAAAAAGGGGACGTGGAGTTATTTTTACCGCCCATCATCAACTAGGTATGTCCTAGTCCTTATATTATATAGAAAAGAAAACCCTAAGGGTCCACAGCCGTCGTGTAGTTCTCTTCTCTTCAAGCAGCAAAATTTTTTTCTCCTTCCTTTGTTCTCTCCACGCCGCACCAGCCTCATTCTTCTCATTATTTTCTAACTCTCTCTCACTTCCTTTCACGAAGAACGAGTAGGTATAACAATTCACTTGAATTGATTTTTCTCCATTCTTTTGTTTATTCACATGCATGATAACTTGTACTCCTTATCATTCTTTTCTTTATTTTATTTTTCCCTTGGCAGTGATTATCGCATGACTCATAGTTATTTTTCCCTTGCCAATGACATCATGGTTTTGTATTGATGCCATTTTCTTGTCCTTACTTGTTTTTGTGTCTCATCTTGCTATTTGATACCAACGAAGACTTGCATTAAAACATCTTGATAACCACACTCATTTACATGGTTGTTCTCATTCTTCTATTTTATAAGTTTGAAGGCATATATATATATATATATATATATATATTATTTTACATCAATTCGGCTCCTCCAGATTCTCATAAACTGAACTCTGTGTTCAACTTTTACACTTTGATTCATATGTTCATTTATTAAAATTTTTATGCTTACCAATCTGACCGAAGGCATACCAAGATTCTTTTAATAATATAGCCATGTTCGGAATACAAAGATTTCCGTTTAGACTATTTTAGTCAACTTACCAGAATATATATATATATATATATTTCCACATATGTATATATATAGTACTAATAATGATAATGGCAATAATGGTTATTTGGGATTTTATTTTGATATCAAAACAAAGTATTAATACTATCATGACTATCCATTCTCAAATGACTCAAGTCGAACCCATAATAGCATGAGTTTATTTTAGTTTGTAGTAGGAGAGTAGTAATACGTTTGAACATTTATTCAGGTGACTAGCTAGCTGTCAATGAATTTTCTGTTAATTTCAGTCAAAAGGTAAGTAGATTCCCTACCCCTTCTAAAGTTATTTTACGAGATGATTATTCTTTAATTTTCTTTTGTAATTTAAGCATTTTAATTATTTATTTATGAATTTATCTTGCTTACATAGTTAGAAGAACTTTCTCTTTAAATAAAAAGATGTTTGCAATATAAATCTGTTTATTATTTTAAAAGTTCTTGTTTATCAATACTTTCTAATTATAGTAAATATCTACTTCCCTAAAGTTCCCAAATTGAAAAAAATTTTATTTCTAGAAAGTTCATAAATCAAAAAAGTATCAGATGTAAAAACTCTTATACACGTTGCCCAAAGATACCAAGAGAAATAAAAGAGATGAGAAAAGTTTTATAAGATAAGGGCATGTGTATGGAGGAGATAGTTTTGGCCCAAGAGAATTTGAAGAAAAAAGAGCTCAGTACCGATGCCAGGATGGAAGTGCAACCACAAAAAGAGGCTCTGTTAGAAGGTGATAATCCATCATTTATTTGCCAAGCTGGGTGCACTAATAAGTTAATCAGTTTTTCAGAGGGCACATTTGCGGTCGCATGCGTTGCCATGGTCGCAAGAACCGTGCAACCCTAGTACACGGGCCCTATTACAAGAAGTGTTTTATATTAGTGATTATCTTATAGATTTCGAAAGATATAAATGTCTTTAATACAATGTTGTTGGAAAAATAGTTTTGAATAGATAGGAGGATTTTCTCTTTAGGTACATAGTATTTCGTAATGAATGTTATTGAAGTGTTTACATGAATTCCCTCATTTTTGTGAAAGGTTTTAAAGAAAACGAATTTAACCCAACTATTTATGGTTGAAGGATATACTTACTAAGCCTTTTTCGCTCATTCAGTTTTACTTTTGTTTTCAGGTGGCAAACACGCCGCATAGAAGGTCAAAATGGGGACAGGGCTAGTTATTAAATTCATCCCAACTGCATATTATTTTATTGGGTTAATTACCTTTTTCCCCCATGAACTACTAGCCATTTTCAATTTGCCCCTATGAACTGACACTTTGACCATATTGCCCACTTGGACTACCATTTTGTTACCTTTTGCTCCCTTCCGTCAGTCAACCACATTAAATCAGACGGAATATTCTCTTTTTAAACGTTAAATTTGTAAAAAGACATAAATCGGGAGAGCATTTCTTGTAGAAAATGGTAAATTTGAGAAGTACAAATTTTACCCTCCCACACGTCGCCCAAAGATATAAAGAGAAATAAAAGAGATGATAAAAGTTTTAGATGATAAGGGCACGTGTGTGGAGGAAATAGTTTCGCCCAAAGAAGTTTAAGAAGAAAGAGCTCGATACCATTGCTAGGATGAAGGTACAACCACTGAAGGAGGCTCTATCAGAAGGTGGTATTCTAGATATAAGCATTTACCTTTATAGATTCCAAATGAAAAAAAATGTCTTTAACTTAGCTTTGCTAGAAAAATTGATTTGGATAGAAAAGAAGCTTTTTTCTTTATTTAAATAGTGTTACGTGATAAATGTTCTTTCAAGTGTTTATAAATTATGCGTTTTAAGTGAAAGTTTTAAAGAAAATAAATTTAACCCAACTATTTATGGTTGGGGATATACTTACTGAGCCTTTTTGTTCATTCAGTTTTACTTTTGTTTTCAGGTGGCAAGCATGCCGAATTAGGAGGCCGAAATTGGGGCAGAGTTAACTATTAAGTCAATCTAATATGCATATCACGTTATTTTAAATAAGTGCATTGGCACAATTTTAGGATTAAGGCTTATTTAAAAAAAAATTGTTATTTATTTATTAAGGGTTAAATATACTTAAGCCCCTTCAACTAACAACCATTTTTATAAAGCCTCACGAATTGACATTGTTTCGTCAATTCTCACCTTGTTATCAATTATCTTCCCACTTCTGAGGGCTGTCATAGTTTTCAGTTGTTCATAACCTCTTGTATTGGGTATTGTTTGCGAGGAAAATTCGCCTCTCTTTCTTTCGCTCAGCTCTTGACCATTTGTCCCACTTGTGCCTCCAGTCTTTGAATGGCCTGATTGGTAGTGGCCTCCAATTTTGGAATATTTTGACTGGTCTGGGTATTGGTCTGTTGCTGTGCAATCAGAAATTGGAGTATGGCCCCTTCAAGATCGTTCTTTTTCGGCTCCAGATGTGGTTGGGCTACTTGTGTTGGAGCCTGATAGTTATTTCTCTGTTGGAAATTTCTTTGCTGCCCTTATAGATCTGCACATTCTGATTATTACTCCATGAAAAATTAGGGTGGTTTTGCCATCCTGCATTGTATGTGTTGGAGTATGGATTGTTCTTCGGAGGATAATTATTCTGGCCCACATAGTTCGCTTGCTCTTGATTTGTGAATGAAGACATAAGGCAAGTCTCAGTAATATGGCCAGAATGGAAACATATGGCACATACCTTGATTTGTGCAATTTGTTGAACGAGGGAGATGTTATGAGAAGTCATGGCCTTTACTAGCATATCCAGGTTTCTCTCCATGGTAGCCATCTAAGTTTGAACTCTGCCATTTATGCTCACTTCGTATACACCTTTTCCTTTGAGTCATTGTTTCCCTCTAGATGAGAATTGTTGGGAGTTCTAGCTTAAGGTCTCAAAAAGCTTTATGACTTCCTTACTGTTTTTCTCCATCAGTACGCCTCCACAAGCTGAATCTACAAGACATTTGTTAGGATTATCTAAACCCTCATAGAATGCCTGTACTTGATCGTCTTGCGATAAGTTGTGGTGTGGGCACTTGAGAAGTAACTCATTAAAGTGCTCCCATGTCTCAAAGAATAGGTCTCCGTCTTTTTGTTGGAAGGTCTGAATCTTCCTTCTTAGTTGCCTAGTCCTTTAGGCTGGGAAGAATTTCTGAGAAACTTTGTGGCTAACTCTTCCCAGTTGTGAATTGAACCTGCAACCAAAGAATTTAACCATAGCTTAGCATTATCTTTCAAGGAAAAAGAAAAGATAATTAATCTGATTCCTTTTGTAGTGAGGCCATGGATATTCTGCGTTTTGCATTGGTCGAAGAAATCTCGGAAGTGTAGATATAGGTCCTCTGTAGTTGTGCCTCTATAGTGTGGAACCATATTGAGCAGGTGGGGAGACAAATTAAAATTACTATGCACAGTGGGCTGGAAAGCAATACATGATGGTTGGTTAAGATTCTGGGGAATGAAATAACTCTTTATTGGCTTTCGCTCTGGCTAATTCTCTCTATTAGCTGCTGCCATCTCTTCTTCAACTTTGAATTCTTCTTCTGTTTTGGAATCATCTCTTTGTCTTTGAGGTTGTCAAATAGTCCATTCAATCTCTGGATCGTATAGAATGACAGCTATGTTCTGAGATCAACGACCTTGCATGTGAAAACTCGGATTCTGTAGTTGACAGCAATTCAGTGCTGCTGTTTGAGAAAAGCGCTTGAGCCTCTCTAGAGTGCGCTCGAGCCAACGGAAGAGCTCGATCCCCCTGGTGCGCTCAAGCGTAGTGAATGTGGCGCTCAAGCAACTTCTATAGAAACAGATTGTTGTAGAAAAACAGAGAACTATTAGGTGATGAAATTGAATTTAATTAAAAACAACTAAGTTAAAGGAAAAACTCTAAACATAATTTAACGTAATCCCCGGCAACGGCGCCAAAAACTTGTTGTGCAAATATCTACCTAAATAAATAGACAAATAAATGTATGTTTTACTCCCAAGTGCATAAGATCAAAACAATATTATAGATGGCAAAGACGAGATCATTCCTAAGAAGATTGGTAAACTATGTTTAAAAAGAAATTACTAAAAAGATATTTTGAATGAAACGAGATGAAAGATTGAATTGAAATAATAAAATGATAAAGAAGGGCTTCGACATCCACCACTAATCATATTTAATCAAGATAAATAACATGCACAACGCTATAATCATGTCAAGATACTCAATGTTTGCCAACTTAAGAGCATTGCATCTACTCCTTAGGTTATTAATCTCTCTAAACAACGAATTAGGCATGACATCTACTCTAATTCTTTTCTTTCTTAAATGATTTAACATGGCATTTACTAAGTTGTTCTTTGAGAAAGCATAAATCTATGGACCGACAAACACATGAAGCTTAGAGCATGATATCTACTCTGGTTTTCCATGTTGATTAATTCAAGAACCTGTGATGGAGTTTTTTTGTCACTCTATTAGGTCCAAGACTTGGTCATCCAAATTGACCTAAATAACAAATTAATACCACATGCATACGATGATCAAGCATAAACATATGAGGAATTTAATAAAACCGAAAATAATCAAGTTAAACATCAAGACATGAATTGTAGCAAGACATATTGAAATCTTAAAGAGACATGATTAGGGCTTCAATCGAGCCCTAATTAAAGTATTAGTTACACACAATTCGGATAAAAATCATCCCATAAGAAAATAATAAAGAAAAACCGAAAATAAAGAAAACTAGAAAATCCTTCTCTAATGCAGCTTTGATTTCTCTCTTCAAGCTTGTGTTCTTGTTTTGAACGACTTAATGGTGTATTTATAGAGTTTTTAGAGCAATTCTAGTCGATTTCGTGCAGCCCACAACTCCAAATTCGACTTGGACTCTTATTAGAAAATTTCCAAAAGAAAGCTCTGTTGATACTCTGTTTCAACGCGCGATTGCGCTCGAGCCTCCTATGAATGGTGCTCGAGCCCCTTGTGAGATGCGCTTGAGTGACTTGCTCCAATGGTGTGCTTGAGCCTCTTTTATTGTGCTTGAGCCACTTTGTTATAAGCTTTTAAATGAAATGTCTTCTAATGCTCAAAACTTTATGGAATTGAGTGTTTTTCTCTTAGAACCTGAAAAATAAGGAAAAACACAAAAACATCATATTATAATAAAATTAAGAGATTAACAAATGTGAATTAAGGGGCTTGAATGTGTAACATTCAACACTTATCAAGTACCAACAATCGTTCCTATCCTCGATAAATGATTTTTTGTTTTATACAGTAGATCATTTGTTTGTAAGTCAGAATGCATGATAAAACCTAAGTCAACATAGAAATATATTTTAAACTGAATCTAAATCCTCTAATAATCTCATATAATCATTTAAGATATATGATCATGAAAAGTGTGAAAACTCACGTAAGTTTAAAATCATTTTATGAAAACATATTATTAACGTAAAATAATGAAACCCACAAAATATGCATGGTATAAACCTTAAAAACACATGGTTTAACACCTTAGTGAGTAAAACGCTATTAAACAGAATCGAGACAAGGGAAGTTTGGGGGTTTACTTCTTTGGAGAATGAAGTCTTTCAAGTCTTCTTTTTCTTTTGCGAGGATTTTTCTCTCTTAATCTCTCACAAATTTAGGATGGAATGGCTCTAGAATGAGCAGTGGATGGTTTGAGAGATGAATGGGGTATTTATAGGAGTAATGGTCGAGTGAAGGTAGTCCAAAAGTGAAATTACCCTATTCAGACTTAAACGATCATTCGTATACAATTTATTGATTGATCGTGTACCTTCTGACATCTATTATGCTGAGGGTCAGACACATGGATGGCATGAACAGTACTATTGGTATACGATTATTCGTGTACTATTCAACGATCGTTCGTGCTTAAGAACAAAATACAGCTATCTAGGGTTTCCAATGAATGTTCCTGTGATCTAAATGATCATTCGTTGTTCGCTGGTTTTAAATAAATTGAAATGTCCCTTTTGAAAAAAAAAAATGTTTAAAATAATATAATTTTTAATATAAAAATTATTTGGGGTATGACAATCTTGGAATCCCGCTACGGCGAAACATACCTATACAATATAGTGAGAGTTCTATCATAAGCACGTAAAAACCTTAATCATGTGATATGTGCACTAATCCATCATTAAAACCTTAATCATGCATTTATAGCCACTATCAAACATTTGGTATTGAGGTCAATCGTTCAGCCAAGAATAGTGGAACTTTCAATGAGTGATAATGCATAAATGACTTAAAACTAACCCCAAACCTTATTACTTACTTAACCCAAGTTCTTATTAGTCCCATATAATTACATTGAAGCATATCAACGCGGTAAAACATGAAAACACACGTAAATTCATAATCATTTTTGAAAGTTTAACATATTTTATGCATGGAAAGTTATAAACTTAATATAGCATTTTAAAACCCACGAAATGCTAGATAAATGATAAGGTTAGTAAGATAGCAACATGCAAAAAAGATTTGGGGTTCAAGAGTTACCTTGTGCATGATGAACATCACCCAAAGACCACTCCTTTCTCTCTGATAAGTCCTGAATGTTACACATTCAAACCCCTTAATTCACATATGTTAATCTCTTAGTTTCATTATAATATGATGTTTGTGTTGTTTTTGTGTTTTTCCCTTATTTTGTAGGTTTTAGAAGAAAAGCACTGCAATTCCATCAAGTTCCGGGCTCAGAAGAGATGTTAGAGAAAAGCTGAAGAATTTGGCTCGAGCCATATCCATATTTAGCTCGAGCCATCTTTTGGCTCGAGCCATATTTACAATAGCTCGAGCCATCTTTTGGCTCGAGCCATATTTACATTAGCTCGAGCCATCTTTTGGCTCGAGCCATATCGATATTTAGCTCGAGCCACTTTGCGCGCTGAACAGTAAAGTCAGCAGAACCCGATTTGAAAAGATCCTAAACCTACTCCAACTCGATTTTGGACTTCCTAAGGTGCACGAAATTGACTAGGGTTATTCCTAAACTCTATAAATACTTCCCTAAGTCCTCCAAAACAAAGACACAAGCTTGAGGAGAGGAATCAAAGGCTTCAAAGAAGGGTTTTTCTTAATTCTTTCTTTCTTTTTAGTTTTTATTTATTATTTTCTTATGGGGATGATTTTCATCCAAATTATGTGTAGCTAATACTTTAGTTATGGCTCGATTAAAGCCCTAATTATGTCTCTTTAAGGTTTCAATTTGTCTTGCTACAATTCATGTTTTGATGCTTAATTGATTTATCTCGGGTTTTTGTTTGTTCTTCATATGGGTTATGTATGGGTTTGATCATCTTATGCATATAACATGTGTAGAGTGTTATCTAGGTCAATTTGGATGACTGAGTTCTGGGCCTAGTAGAGTGACAAAAGAATCAATTGCGGGTTCTTGGGGTAATCAACATGAAAGATCGGAATATACACTATGTTCTAGGTCTTAGTGTGTTTGTCGATCTCCATAGATCTATGCTTTCTTGATGAACAATTTAGTATACACCCATACTAAATCCCTCAAGAAATAAAAGAGTTAGAGTATACACTCATGCCTAATCTCGTTGTTTAGGGAGATCAATAGCTTTTGGAGTATACACCCATGCCCTTAGGCTGGCAAACATTGAGTATCTTGATATGGTTGTAACATTGCGCATATTATTTACCTTATTTGAGTATGATTAGCAGTGGATATCGAAGCCCTACCATTTATTCTTATTATTTTAATTCAATATTTTTATCTCATCTCATTCAAGATATTTTCTTAGGAATTACTTCTTAAACATATTTTACCAATCCTCGTGGGAATGATCACGTATTTGTCGTCTATACTATCATTTTGATCTTGTGCACTTGCGAGTAAAACATGCATTTATTCGCCTATTTATTTAGGTGGATATTTGTACGACAAGTTTTTTGCGCCGTTGCCGGGGATTGCGTTAAAATTATGTTTAAAAGTTTTTCCTTTTACTTTCGTTATTATTGTTAATTTTCATCTAAAAAAAAATCCGACTTCTATTTTGGTTTCTGGTTTTCTGTTCTATTCTAAAGAGGATCGGGCGCACCATTCAGACGGCTCAAGCGCACAACTTGGCTCGAGCGCTTTTTACAGAGAGCTCGAGCGCTTTTCACAGAGAGTGATTTGTCTCAAACAGCAGCACTGAAGTTGCTGCACACTCCAGAAACTAAATTTTCACATGCAAGGTCATTGATCTCAGAATTTAGCCGTTATTCCATACAATCCAGAGATCGAACGCACTACTCGCCAACCTCAAAGGCAAAGAGACAACTCCGAGATAGAAGAAAAATTAGAGGTTGAAGAAGAGATGGCCAAAGAAATAATAGCAAATCCACCCGCAAGAAGGTCAATGAAAAGCTCTTTTATCCTGCAAAATCTCACTCAGCCGTCATGCATTGCCTACCAGCCAAATGCACAAGGCAGCTTCAATTTATCTCCTCATTTACTCAACATGCTGCCACATTTTAGAGGCACATCCTCCAAGGATCCATACTTGCACATAAGAGATTTCTTTGATCTTTGCAAGATGTAAAACATTCATGGCTTAACTCCAAAACATATCAGGTTAATCCTCTTGCCTTTTTCATTAAAAGATAATGCTAAGTTGGGGTGGAATTCTTTGGCTGCAAGGTCTATTCAGAACTGGGAGGAGTTGGCCACAAAGTTCTTGAAGAAGTTCTTCCCAGCCCAAAGGACTAGGCAATTGAGGAGGGAGATTCAAACCTTCCAACAAAAAGGTGGAGACCTATTCTTTGAAGCATGAGAGCACTTCAACGAGCTACTTCTCAAATGCCCCCATCACAATTTCTCTCAAAAAGATCAAGTACAAGCATTCTATGAAGGTTTAGATAATTTTAACAAAAGTTTTGTAGAGTCAGCTTGTGGAGGCGTGCTAATGAAGAAAAGTAGTGAAGAAGCCATAGAACTCTTTGAAACTTTGAGCGATAACTCCCAACAATTCTCATCCCGAGGGAGGCAAGGACTCAAAGGAAAGGGCGTG
This sequence comes from Betula pendula, assembly GCA_900184695.1. NCBI lineage: Eukaryota > Viridiplantae > Streptophyta > Magnoliopsida > Fagales > Betulaceae > Betula > Betula pendula. The sequence continues at coordinate 87,838 of FXXK01000714.1, read as the reverse complement.
TATGAAGTCAATACTAACAATGGAGTTTAGAATCAGATGGCTACCATGGAGAGGAAATTGGACATGCTAGTAAAAGCCATAATTTCTCAGAATATCTCTCCCGTTTAGCAAATTACACAAGTTGAGGTATGTGCCATATGTTCCCATTTTGATCACACCACTGAAATTTGTCCCATGTTTTCATTTACAGATCAGGAGCAAGCGAATTATGTGGGCCTGAATATCTATTCTTCGAAGAACAATCCATACTCCAACACCTACAATGCAGGGTGGTGAAACCACCCCAATTTTTCATGGAGTAATTATCATGCTCCACCACAAGTGATGCAACCAAATCTGGAGCATAAAAAGAATGAACTTGAAAGGGCCATACTCCAGTTCATAACCGCACAGTAACAGGCTAATGCTCAGACTAATCTGTATATTAAAAAATTGGAAGCAACAACTAGCCAGGCCATTCAGAGATTGAAAACACAAGTGGGAAAGATAGCCAAGGAGATGAGCGAGAGAAAGAGGGGCGAATTTTCATCTCAAACAATACCTAATCCAAGAAGACATGAGTAGGTCAATGCTGTGACATCTCTCAAGAATGGTAAGGTCATTGATAACAAGGTGGGCAACAGAAAAGGAAATAGAAGCACCTCCAACAAAAGCCACAACCTCCAAAAAGGTAATTGAAAGGGAGTATGTGACATTGCCACCCTTCCCTCAAAGGTTAGTGAAGCCCAAGAAAGAAAAACAACTGCTGGATGTTTTTGAAACCTTAAAGAAAGTTGAAATCAATATTCTTTTACTTGATTCAATTAAACAGATTCCATCTTATGCCAAGTTCTTAAAGGATTGTTGTACTAACAAGAGAAAGTTTCAGGAGCATGAGCAAGTTGCATTAACCGAGGAGGTAAGTGCGGTTTTGTTAAGAAAGTTACCACCTAAGCTGAAAGATTCAAGTAGTTTTACTATGTCATGCAGGATTGGTGACAAACTCTTTGACCATGCTTTGTTAGACTTGGGGGCATGTATTAATTTGCTACCTTATGAGGTTTATGAGAAATTGAGTTTGAGGGAACTTTAACTAACCTCAATTACATTGCAATTGGCCGACAGAAGCATCAAGCGACCGAGAGGTATTTTAGAAAATGTCTTGGTCAAGGTAAATAAATTTATTGTGCCTGTTGATTTTGTTGTCTTGGATATGGAGAATCACCCATGCCATCATCCTTGCCCATTATTTTAGGAAGATCCTTTATAAGCACTGTTGATATTAACATATGTGTTAAAAAATGTATTATAAGCATGGAAGTAAATGGGGAAAAGATTGAGTTCAAAATGTTTGATGCAATGAAGTTACCACAAGATAATATGAGTGTTTCAATATTGATGTGGTCCAAAGTACTGCTAAAAAAATTTTGCAAGTACACAACATTGATCCCTTGGAGTTTGCCATGACTCATAACCTCACAGAGCCGGAGCATAAACGTGTTATCGACATCATTGATGCCACGCACTCCCTTGAGGCTTCTACACCTCATCTAAGAAGGTATACACTTCCATTTGAAACTTTTGTACCTACTAACACTACTCTTGATTCTTCCATTGGCAGGGCACCAGATTTGGAGTTGAAGCTTGGTGGATATGAAAATGATGAACTGTGCAAGGAAAGAACCAAGAAATATCCTGATAAGCAGCTTGTCAAGAAAGAGTTTTATGTGGGACAAAAGGTGTTGGTATACAATTGAGAATTAAGACTTTCCTAATAAGCTGAAGTCTCGGTGGTATGGTACTTATGATGTCACAAAAGTTTATCCTCATGGAACTGTGGAGGCCTATTGCAAAGAAAAGAATCAAACTTTCAATGTGCATGAACACCGGGTGAAGCCTTATATGGAGATGGGCATTTAGTTTAGAGATGAGGATGTGACCCTCCAATCTTTCCAACATATTACTTGAGAGTCACACAGTCTGGCTGAAGACAATAAACTTAGCACTACTTGGGAGGTAGCTCAAGGAGAAATTAGTGGTATTAAGACAACTTCATGCACTAAAAAGCCATATCCTTTAAAAATTTTGTTCGTTTTTAATTTTGTTTTAATTTCTACTTCTTTTTTTTTTCTCTATTTTGTTTTCATGTTTGTAGTTTTCCTTTGTTTTGTTTTAGCAGTTTATTTTTCAGGAAAAGTGTGTTTGCATTCAAGTTTGGGGGTATGCTACAAGCCATACCTAGTCCAACTAGTTTTCTCATCTCCCTGGTATGATCTTTCCATTTTTCTCTACACACTGAGGACAGTGTATAATTCAAGTTTGGGGGTTTGAGAGACACACACACACTTTGTCCATATTTTTTTGAAAAAAATTGCATATTCTTGTTATTCTTAAGAATTTGGTTGATTTGGAACTGTGATTTGAATTTCATTAACGAGTTTAGAATGTTGAACACATGATCATATGATTAGGATTCTAGGTCTTGTTGTTTACCTTTGGCATATGAGAATTCACTTGTTTTAATTCGAATTGCCACGATCACATTAGCACATAGTTTGTGAGGTATGACACGTGAACCTGATTGTGTATGTTTTCAATGTCTTGGGTGAAGCTGGGTGACTTGTTGGATGGATACCTTAGCATAATAAAAAAAAAAAAAAAAAAAAACTCATTTTCAAAATTTTTACTAAGTAACTGGACTTCTTGCCTCACTAAGCAATAAATGTTCACGTCAAAAGGTGAGAATTTTGGATTGGATGAAGTAGAGACCATTGTCGAAGCTTTCACTAAGTAATTGGACTTCTTGCCTCACCAAGCAATAAATGTTCATGTCAAAATGTGAGAATTTTGAATTGGTTGAAGTATAGACCATTTTCGAAGCTTTCACTGAGTAACTGGACTTCTTGCCTTACCAAGCAATGAATGTTCACGTCAAAAGGTGAGAATTTTGGATTGGTTAAAGTTATGGTTAGTTTAGTTTTGTGGCCTTTTTTACTTGAGTTAACATTCGCTAAAAGGGTCGATTAGAAAGCTTAAGAGAACTGAGCATTGCACAACCTAACAAAAAAAAAAATGCCATGGTTATTCAATCTGATGGGGACCCCAGTCAACTTTGAGATATTGAGTCATTGCACATTAGAATGAATTTGAAGCCTTATGATTATGTGTTGGTTCACTTTACACTAAATTGAACTTGTGAAATCTCAACTAGTCATTTGTGAGTGGTTAGACTTTGGAATTTCAACTCATTTTGAAAATGGAATTTATCTTTTTAAGCTTGCTAATGAATGAGAATCGTGGTTGTTTGTGATACTTTAGTCTTGGAGATAACATGGATTGTGCATAATGTTTGTGGGTATCATTCATGTTAAACCCTCACGAGACTTCATTTGTCCTACTAGGGATGCCTAGGGGTTTAAAAGGCTTGTTGCATATGCTAAATGCAATCATGTTTCTCACGACAGAGGAGGTAGAGTAATTGTCATTTATTTTCAGTTTTGTATTACTAAGGGACTAACAATATGTAAGTTTGGGGGTGCGATAAGTGCTGAATGTTACACATTCAAGCCCCTTAATTTACATATGTTAATCTCTTAGTTTCATTATAATATGATGTTTTGTGTTGTTTTTCCCTTATTTTGTAGGTTTTGGAAGAAAAACACGCAATTCCATCAAGTTCCGGGCTCAGAAGAGATGTTGGAGAAAAGCTGAAGAATTTGGCTCGAGCCATATCCATATTTAGCTCAAGCCATCTTTTGGCTCGAGCCATATCCACATTTAGCTCAAGCCATCTTTTGGCTCGAGCCATATCCACATTTAGCTCAAGCCATATTTTGGCTCGAGCCATATCCATATTTAACTCGAGCCACTTTGCGCGCTGAACAGTAAAGTCGGTAGAACCCGATTTGGAAAGATCCTAAACCTACTCCAACTCGATTTTGGAATTCCTAGGGTGCACGAAATTGACTAGGGTTGTTCCTAAACTCTATAAATACTCCCTTAAGTATTCAAAAACAAAGACACAAGCTTGAGGAGAGGAATCAAAGGATTCAAATAAGGGTTTTTCTTAATTCTTTTTTTCTTTTTAGTTTTTCTTTGTTATTTTCTTATGGGGATGCTTTTCATCCAAATTATGTGTAGCTAATACTTTAGTTAAGGCTCGATTAAAGCCCTAATCATGTCTCTTTAAGGTTTCAATTTGTCTTGCTACAATTCATGTTTTGATACTTAATTGATTTATCTCGAGTTTTTGTTCGTTCTTCATATGAGTTATGTATGAGTTTGATCATCTTATGCATATAACATGTGTAGAGTGTTATCTAGGTCAATTTGGATGACCGAGTCCTGGGCCTAGTAGAGTGACAAAAGAACCAATTGCGGGTTCTTGGGGTAATCAACATAAAAGACCAGAATATACACCATGTTCTAGGTCTTAGTGTGTTTGTCGATCTCCATAGATCTATACTTTCTTGAGTAACAACTTAGTATACACCCATGCTAAATCCCTCAAGAAATAAAAGAGTTAGAGTATACATCCATGCCTAATCTCGTTGTTTAGGGAGATCAATAGCTTTTAGAGTATACACCTATGCCCTTAGGTTGGCAAACATTGAGTATCTTGATATGGTTGTAGCATTGTGAATATTGTTTACCTTATTTGAGTATGATTAGCGGTGGATATCGAAGCCCTACCCTTTATTCTTATTATTTTAATTCAATATTTTTATCTCATCTCATTCAAGATATTTTCTTATGAATTGCTTTTTAAACATATTTTACCAATCCTCATGGGAATGATTTTGTATTTGCCGTCTATACTATCTTTTTGATTTTGTGCATTTGCAAGTAAAACGTGCATTTATTCGCCTATTTATTTAGGTGGATATTTGTACAACACTCTCTCTATAATCCATCTCTCTCTCTCTCTCTCTCTCAAATTTGGGTTGTTGGGATGCATGAATGAAATGTGCAAGCTGAGGGGTGTAGGAGGGTCTATTTAAAGGGATGGAGTTGGGATAATACAAGTTAAAGTGGTCTAAAGGTTAAAGTGCTTTTCAGGTTCATTCGAATGTTAGGTGTACTATTGACCAACAATGTTAGGGTTTTAGTCAAATGTTTAGTATACTATGTTGAACGTTCGGCGTACTATCTGACACATAGCATATGCGGTGCATAGACGTGTGGACAACGTGAGCTACGCGACATTGGTCAAACGATCTTGGCGTATGGGTCGAACAGTCATGTACTATTTAGAGCGAATGTTCAGCTAGGGCCAATTTTTGAAAATTGATTTATTCGATATTTTAAATCATGGGTGTTAATTTTACTTGACAAATATTTGTGTCTATTTGATTAATCATTTATTATTCTTTGGGGTATTACAGAACCTGGGCTGTCTCGATGGGCTGAGAAGGCTCGAGACTCGATGTATCGAGTTGAATTGAACTCGGTGGATTTGGTTATTGATTGGGTCGATTTGGCTGGAAACTTGATGGACTAAGTCTATAGGCTGGGCTGAATTGGCTTGAAATCCGATGGATCGGGTTAAGAGTGGACTGAAGTGGCATGAACCTGATGGACTAGGTTACAAATAAGGTAAATTGATTTGTGGAACATGTGTGGTACGCGTGAAAAAGATGCATTGGGAGGGTTGGCTGATGTGTGACCTAGAGGCACAGCTAGACCATCGGTGCATCAAAGCGAGTGGAGTATCGGCATAGATCAGAAGGGCAAAAAACCATTGATCTAAAGATGGAGAATTAGTTTCAGTGGTACTTTTGCCGAAAATAGACTTGGTGGTGGCGCATATAGAATTGACAGTGATGCGCAGTGGCGCGTGCAGTGGCTGATGATGTCAACTTCCACAAATTGATAGATCTATACCTTGAAAACTTGATTTGGGTTTTCGATTTTTAGAATTTGGTTCAAGGAAGGTTGGGAAGACATTGATAGCGCAACGATGGTGCATGTAGGACTAGCAGTGACGCTTAGTGGCACGTGCAGAGGCCGATGACGTCAAAGCTTCCACAAATTGATAGATATGTACCTTTCAAACATGATTATGGTATGATGTTTTTTGGAATTAGCTGCAGGGAAGGCTTAGAAGCATTGGCATCGGTGGTGGCGTGTGAGCGAACATGCAAATTGGTTAGGAATCACATGATTGTCCGATTGGACTAGCAAAAAATTCGAGGCTAGAATCTCAAAAAGGACACTTGGAACAACTTTAAGATTGTTGAAGAGAATGCCAAGAAGGAGACGTTAAGCCAAAAAACGTTTGTTGAATGCCACATAAAAGTGGCTCTGATACCATGTAGGGAGAGAATGAGATGATGAAGACCGTTAGAACTATATCTTGACTATATTGAAGTATAATGAAATTGTAAAAATTTTGTTCTCTCTAGAGAGAGAACGTCTACCTTCTCTCTTAACAGAATAAGGATTTTCCGCCTCTTCGTGAGGTCTCTCCGCCACTTCCGGTGGCTCTACAAGGGAGGAGGGCGGGATCTCTTCCCCTCCCTCCTCCCTCCCTCCCTCCCTCCCTTTCCTCCTTCTTTGTTTTTCTCTCCATATCCTCCGGTAGCTTTTTTCTTAGATTTCGTTTCTCTTTGCTTCAAGTTATCACTATTGCAGCTCTGACCCCCTTGGACTGGCGTCCCATCCACCGTTGTGCCCTCTGCCGCTTCCCTGCTTAGCCTCATCGGCCGTTTCATGGATTTGAAGCAGTTGACAGATTTAGTTTTTTCAAGATCAGATCTGTTAAACTCTACCAGCTTCGGCCTCAAACGCGCCTTACCACCGTGCTCTAGAGCTTCCCCTCTTCCAGCCGATCTCCTTCGTCTTTCCATCCAGCCACCACGCGCTGGCGCGTGGTCCACACGCGCCCGTGCGTGGATCTCACTCGCCTAAGAGTGTCATCCACACACCGGTGCATGGCTTCCACTCATCAGCGCGTAGTGTCGGCTTTTCACTGCTCCTCCACCCACCTCCACCTTTGCTGTTGTCTTATGGTATTTTTTTGCTCTTTTTTTTTTTTTCTTTTCTTTTCTGATCTTGTTTTTTGAGGGTTACTATCTCTCTGCTTTTATTTGTTGTGTAATTTTAGTGGAGACTTTGCAACCGGCGTGTGCTTCCCAGCGTCAGATCTCGTTTGGAATTTGGTAGTTCCTTTTCCTGAGCAACCACCTTCACGGTGGGTGTTGCTATCCCTTGGGGCTCCTCACGGTGCCTCTTTGCCATTTAAAACCGCCTTGTGTGGCCCCTAGAGAGGCCCGACTCGTTATTGATCTCTTTGAGATTAGTAATGTAACTATTGCCTACTATTTGTTTCTGTTTGTGTGTTGCTGTTTTCGATTGAGCTTTGTAGTTTGGGTGCCCACCCTTTTGTGGTTGTTCGATCCCTTGTAACCCTGTTCCTATTATTGAATAAAAAAAAAAAAAAAGTATAATGAAATTGTATTACAACAAGCCGTACTTATAGAAAGGTTAAAGAGTGATAAACAAGAAAATCTATACTAAATAAGAAAGTGAAAAAAGGCCTAAAGTAGAGGATATTATAAAATATTCTAACACAAATGTTATTTATTATGAAAAGGCAATTTATGCAATTTAATAATTTCTCTTACTACCTTATAATTTATTTGAGAAATTAAATCATTTTTATTTACTTTATTTGAGTTTCTTAAAATGAACAAACAATTTGTGTAGAAAAAGTACACTCGGAGAAAATTGATCAAAGCTTATTTAGTATCAATTAATAAGCATAAAAAAGTCATAAAAAGGAGGATTGTTAAATTATTTCTATAAACAAAATCCCAATGATGTCCCTTGGGTTCGATATTTATTTATAATATCCTTTTTTTTTTCTTAATCAAATACAATTTTCACAGTTTCATTCAATAAGTTTTGCATATGGTGGAGTGCTGAAACCTATTAAATAAGAGTTACAATGTTATCATAGGATTTGTGAAAACCGTTACCTAATATATAAAGAGGAGAAAACCAAAAACTTTTAAAAGAAACCAAAAAATCTAGGTAGTTAATATCCAATTAATGAGAAGCTCGGAGGAAAAAAAAGAAAAAAAGAAAAAAAGAAAAAAGAAAAAAAAAAAGAAAAAAAGATAGAGTTAAGTGGCGTGGGCTTCTGTTCATTTATATTTGAGTGGCCCTCACTCGCTCACCATGATTACTGATTACTACTTCTGAACTAAGCGTTTCTGGTTTCTATCTCTTCAATAAACCAAAAGAATAGTAGAACTTCTCACCCTCCATCTCCGCATCTTCTCTCACATTCTCTTCCTCACCAGCTTTTCGCTTCGCTGCGCTGCGTTTTGGTAATGTTTGTTTTTTTTTTTTTCCTTAAAAATTTGTTCCTGGGTTTTGATTTTAATGCTTGGTTTTGGGGTTTTAGGCTCATTTTGTGGGGTGGGTTTCGTGGTTTTGATTTTAGGATTTGCGTAGAGGAAGAGTAGTGGTACTGTTGTGAAGATGAATATGAAGGGTCTAATTCAGAGTCCTCCGTGTTCTTCTGCTTCTTCTTCGTCATCGTCTACATTTCTTCGTCCTCCATGCCTCACCTCTGCTTCTCGCATTTCCAAATTCCCACGGTAAGTTTCCGAATTTTCCTTTTATCGTTTATCTTTTATCTTTTGTGTTTATGGAGTACATGTATTTGTGGATGTATGTTCGTATTCATGTAATGTATGTATGCATTTATATCACCCATAATAGATGTGCCCTTTTTGCAATTTTATGTAACTTTTTTGATTTTTTAATATACCGAGAAAACTGAACTTATCCCTTTGAACTACCAATCGATTATTAGTATTGCATCAATATTAAACTACTAAAATTGTCAAATTACAAAAATACCGTTAAATAAAAATAAAAATTCGAAATTTCTAAAAAAAAAAAAAAAAAGGAAGTTGAAACAGGGGTGACCGAACCATCCAAGGCCACCCCCTCTGGCCGGCCTGGGGTGGACGAACCACCCCCTGGACTGCCACAAACAAGTCCAGTCACGGAGGCATCTGCGCTCTCTCATGGAGCTCCTAATCCCAAGCTGCGGCTACACCTTTATAGAAGACCAAGATATCAAACAAGAAAACTACCTCCATAACTACGGTCAGGAACGGAGTCAGGAGATAAAATGGGTATAGGCCAAAACCAAAAAAAATTATAAGGTAGGGCAAAACAAAATTTTGGGTATGGGCCAAAAGGTAAAAAAAAAAAAAAATTGACTTGTAATTAAGCTTGAAATTTTTTTTTGTTTGTTTGTTGGGGGGTGGCCAGGGCCCCTACCGCCTCCCCCTCCCTCCGTCCCTGACTACGGTAATCCGCACCCACCCCCTTTACTTCCTCCACAACTATCATTGGTATTTGGCTATCGTGGGGAAGTTAGGCTTTGTATCCAAATGAGTTCGAAGTCCACCAACCCAATTCTACTCCTTGAATTGGCCGTCCCCATAACAACCCTAGCAAGAGAAATGCAAGGGGGTTTTCTTCGAATTGCTCTAGAGTGCGCCACACTAGCATATAGTGCTGGTTCTTGATCTCTTGTATCATAGATTGTTTATTTATTTTTATTTTAGTTTTTTATTTTAGGGTTAATTACCTTTTTCCCCCATGAACTACCAACCATTTTCAATTTGCCCCCATGAGCTGGCACTTTGAGCATATTGCCCACTTGGACTACCATTTTGTTACCTTTTGCCACCTTTTTGCCCCCTTCCGTTAGTCAACCACGTTAAATCAGACGA
>FXXK01000714.1:42732-77025 GCA_900184695.1 Betula pendula | reverse complement strand
TAGTTCATGGGGGAAAAAGGTAATTAACCATTTTTTTTATTTTATTTTTTTGAATTTATAAGGGTATTTTTGTTTTATTAAAATTTTTTTAGGGTAATTTTTGTTAGCCTTAGGGGACATTGAAAATTTTTGGCAGTTTGGGGGGACATTGATGCCAATTAAAGTTTAGGAGGAACATTGACAATCGGGTGGTAGCTTTAGGGGTGAATGTGGACTTTTCCCTATTTTATTTAAGTTTGTTTATTTTTATGATAAGTTATTGTAATTTAGAACTTGATGAATATGAAGGATAGCTTGTTGTTGATGGTGAACCAATAAGAGAAAGGAAATATAGGAAAAGAATTAAAATAAAGAAAGTCCTTGTTTTAGTTAGTGGCTAGCTATTAAATCTAGAGGAATGTTACAAGCTTCCTTTTTTTTTTTTTTTTTTGTAAAATGTGGTTTTCACTTTCCACCATCATTGTGTAATGTATGTATCAGAAGTTTAAAGCTGAATTATGTCATGGCAAAACACTAAATGTAGTTTTGATTAGTAGAGAGATGCTGTACTGTCTTCCACATCTTGCGTGTCTTCTTCCACTTTTGTGGTTAGTAGAGAGGATGTGCTTTAAGTTGCTAGTCTAACATATTTATGAGCTTTAGAGGTTTAAAACTTTGCTTGACTGTTGTCTTACGAGTTGAGTGAATGCTCATTGTGGAGTAGGTAGTATGGGTGTCACACATTGACAATTTGTTTACAAGAATTACAACCTTTTATTAACCATTTTGAACCATGTAATTATTATTTTTTTTTAAGTAAAGTAGTCCATTAACAAAGCGCAAGGGGTGCAACAAAGTGCATAGTGAGTATACAAGAGAAAACACATAGTAAAGTCAAGAACGAAAAAAGAGAGCACAAAAATCTATAAAGTTAGAGAAATTGAGAAAGACGTTTGTAGAGATCCATTCAAACAAGGATTTAAGAAAACAAAGCCGTAGGTCCAACCTCGTCTTCTTGCTATCTTCGAAACTTTACGCATTCCTTTCTCTCTAAATGCACCACATTAAATAGGAAGGCATTAAATCCCAAACAATTTTAAGATCTCTCTGATTGACCCTTCATTTCCAATAGGCCAAGAGAGATCTGCTACTCGTCTAGGCATAACCCACTCTATTCCAAACATTTGAAAACCAAGTTCCATAGTATTTCACAGTATCACGGTGAATAAGGAGATGATCAAGAGTATCCCCACTCTTTTTGCACATATAACATCACTCTATCTCAATAATGTGATGTTTGAGAAGATTATCCAGAGAGGATTTTTCCTAAAACTGTTGTCAAGGGAAGAAGGCCACCCTTAATGGAGCCTTAGACCTCCATATGCTCTTCCAAGGGAAGGAGGAGTCAGCATTGGAAAACAGGACTTTATAAAGAGTTTTAACCTCAAAGAATCGTCTTTTCAAAAGAATTCAGCAGAACTTATCTTATCATATTGCTTTATTTTTTGGGAACCAACCCCCACATTTTTTTTTCCTTTCCTTGTTGTAAAGGTTCAATTACTTTTTTAGTGCCTATGATTTAACGCGAAATCAAATAGACCTCTCGGTTTAAAAAGTATTGCAGATGGTACATGTGGACATCTGATAAACGCAGTTGGTACTTTTTGTCCAAGTCCATGTTAGAGACTGTGGGCCAATCATTACTCCATTCTTGCAATTTAAAGGCGTGCCACATCAAGTCCAATCACTATCTGACAAGTGTCCATACACCCCAATAATATTATTAAAATTAAAAAATAATAAAGAAAACAAAAACAGAAACAATAAGAAAAAAAAATTAGGAGGTAGTCGAGCCACCTCTTTTGGCCAAATGGGGGTGGCTTGACCACCCCCTATATATATATACTATAATATATATATATAATATATATAATTAAAATAATATTATGATTCATATGGGACACGTGGTAGTCGTTGATTGGTTTGATGTGGCACACCAGTAAATTATTGGACCGAACATGGATGAAAGTACCAACTGTGTTTATCAGGTGTTCACAAGTACCATATGTGATATTTTTAAAACCGATGGGTCTGTTTGATTTTCCGTTATACCACGGTATGTGTAAAGGATTTAACTCTTTTAAAACAAACAAAAGGATGGGAAAACGTATAGTTCCTTTCCCTGCCTGTCCTTCCCTTCTACCCTTTCCTTAGTTTTACTGTGGGCATGAAACTACAGCTTTGATAACTCTATGTTATTTGTATAGGAGTGACTAAGAAGTAGAAAAGAATAAACCATAACCCCCAAAGGTCCAAAATGTCTCTAATTACACTAGTTAGTTATTTGCCTATGTTTAATGGGTACTCTCATTGTTAAGAATTGCCAGTTTTCAGATCTAAATATCCAAAGCTTAGAGTTCAAGATCCCATCTAGTGGGGGATTCTTAAATATATAGATGGCCTTGTTTGCTTCATCTCGTAAGGGTTAACTTGCTGGAGATGTCTTTGTTAAACTGGGTTTTATAAGCCCTTTATATGAACCAATCTTGGGACCCATGATTTTACCCTATTCGGTTTATGTAGGGGTTGATGGGGTTGACATTAAGTGGTGTTATAAGTTGGGATTCAATAAACTTACACAACTAAGTATGTAATAACTGAATGTAGAAATTGACAGGAATAATTTTGCCATATTATGATAAGTTATTAAAACTAGAAGGAAAATGGGCCATTAATTGAAATCTTATTGTGCCTTAATGGAAAGAAGTAACATGTTTCAAATGGTACAGAACTTTAATGACTTCTACGGTTTTCACTTTATATTGGAAAGGATTTTAAACTAATCACTTTCATTTTTTTGAAGTATTAAATGTCACTGTTGGGCTCTAATAACTTTCCTTTGTTTTTATTTTCTCTACAATTGTGCATGTTTCCAGATATTACTTTTTATGCGTTTCTAATTTGTGCTCATTTTCAGTGCTATAATATGTCACATTACATTCTTTAGGAATATTATTATGGTTTTACTCAGCTGCATTGCTATACATGAATTCAGTAATAATTGCCAATTAATAGAGAAATGTTTTAGTGTCATATGTGAGAATTGATATAGTAAATCAAATATTATATATTGATTTTCTTTGCTTTCCTAGGCTGTCGCCACAGGCAATATGTACCTCCCAAAGGATATATCATTGCTCTGGGGTCCATATGGAGGCTTGTCATAATTCTTATCTTTCAAAAAATTACATTGTTGCAAGATTTTCTTCGGGATGGTCTGAAACACAATCTTTATTTTCTAAGCAATCTCTAAAGAAGTATTTGGTGCCATTGGGAGCACTAGTGACATCAAAAACTCCAGATGTCTCTGATACTCCTATTGTTGGTGATGATAAGATTGGAGTCTTGTTGCTGAACCTTGGAGGTCCAGAGACTCTTGAAGATGTGCAGCCTTTCTTGTTTAACCTTTTCGCTGACCCGGTAATGAGCTCACTTTTGTGTTTAATATGTATCAAATAGTTCTTTATCATTCACTCCTGTAAGTTTGCAACATTATCTTTTTTGTTGTTTTGTTTTGTTTTGTGTTTTGTGTTCTTTTTTTTTTTGTTTTCAACACAAATGCAAGTTTCATTGTCAAGTAATTTATTGACCATTATATTTAATTTTGATTAATCAATATTATTTTGTTAGATGGCCTAGAAATTTATGGCCTGATCATATTAGTAGTTTCTCTCATCTCTTATTTTGTCTTTCACAAATTATATTGAAAGATATGTGCATGTGGAATGATTTATTTTGTAGGTGAATAATATTTTCTATTGTTCCTTATATATGTCTTGCAATCAATTAACAACACAGTTATATAATGACTACTATAAGTGTCTAACCTTGTGTATTTGGTAGTGGATATTTTTATATTTAGGATTGAAGATAGCTATGAAATGGTGGGCAGTAATAAATCTTGGTTTTACTACATAGACTCGGCTATTGTTGTGGGAATTTGTCTTGCTATTTGTATTGTTCTTTTTTTTTTTTGTTTCTGTTTTTTTGTTTCCTTCTCTTTTGTTTATAAACCTTAAGGAGCATCTAGTTTTTCTATAACATATTATGTCTTGTAGAATATATAACTTCTTTTGAAAGACTGACGTAACAGGATAAAAATTTTACTTTAGGGAAATTAGATCAATCTGAGACTATAATATGCACTTTGAATTGTTGCTAGATTATTTATGGAGTTTCTTTGTTTTCATTTATGTTGGGAAAGAATATAATTTTGGGAAAATGCCCCAACAACCCAGTGCTTTGATGGTGTGTTCTATTGAGACCTCTTAGGTTTACAATTTTCCTAATCAAATTTCTTGTGGTTCCTCATCTTTCTAATTATGTCCTTCCATTCATATATTGGTAACAACCATTAACATCATGTGTTATGGACTAAATAAATCACGCCATGTGTAAAAATATTTTGCCTTTTTTTTTAACACCATCTCATTATTTAACAACAATGTAGTTATAAACAATATAAGAAAAAAAAAAACAGAGGATTGAAGAGAGAGAGAGAGAGAAAGCAAGAGAGAGAGAAGGTGTTAAAGAGAAAGAGAAAGCGAAAGGGAAAATTGGGAAAAAAAAAATAATAAAAGGAGTTGGAGGATTATTAACATGTGGTCATCCAATGGAAACTGTGGCTCAAGTGGCCACTGTTGGGCTTATTGCGGTGAGAAGTGGGTCCTATTGACCAAGCATAGCCGTCTTGTGAAGGCAAGAAGATCAATGTGCCCTTAGGAGATTTGGATACTCAATCGGGATCATTATTTGTACTTGTCAAATAGCATCAATTACCAAATGTCCTTTTTTTGATGAATAATAATTTTATTGAAAGAAAAAGGCAAAGTCCTTGTACATAAAGTGTACAAGAGAGACAATCACCCTATAGGTTTTTACAATCTAAACAATTAACTAGATCTACAAGATTCACTGAGGAGAAATTAGGAACATAGACTACAACCCAATTCAAAAGAGATCTAAAAAAAGGAGGATTTTAAAAGAAAGTACATTGGACTTGAAGTCCTAAAAAAGACGCCAATTCCTTTATCTCCAAATACTCGATATCAAGAAAGCAAGAATAGCTTTTAAGATGGCCTTTTTGGGATGTCCCTGCCTTTGGTTCTTCCAACAAAGAAGCAGCTCAAGGATGTTGCTAGGCATCGCCCCCAAAACCTCGAATAAGTTGAGAACAAGTGTCAAAGATCACTAGTATACTTGCAATGGATGAGAAGGTGATTTATAGTCTCCCCTCATTCTTTTTGTATAGGCAATACCAGTTTGCAAGGGTGAAATTCCGCCTTCTAAGATTATCTACTGTGAGGATTCTACTCTTGAAAACAATGCGGGGAGGGCCCTTAACCTTCTAAATACTTTTTGAGGGGAATGAACAATGCTGTAAAGTCTGTAAAGTTTTATAATAGCTCCTCACTTCGAAACTGTGACTGCTAGTTGGAGTCTACAACTTTCTATCCACTTCCCTCGGATGGGTTTTCAAGGAGTATAACAGATCGAGAAAGGAGTCAAGAGATCTCAGATTCCAAAGGATACAAGAGTCGGAGGAATCCAAGTAGTTTGACACCAAGGTCTCTTTGTTACGGGCTATTGAATAAACTTTTGGGAATGAGTACTTTAGAGCCACTTCTCCACACCACACAACATGCCAAAAGCGAATGCAGGATCCATCCCCAACGTTGAAGGATACAAGGTTAGAGAAAACCCCAACAATTTCTAATATTCCTCCAAAAACGCACTCCGTAAGGCCCTTGAGCTTCTTCCAAACACCAACCCCCTCTCCACACTGCGCCCTGGCGGCCATCACAGGGCCGTTAGGAAGTTCTTAGCAGCCATCGAGGAGGGGCCGTTAGATGTTCCTGGCGGCCACCGTAGGGCCGCCGAACGTTCTTGGAAGCCACCAACGGGCTGCCTGACATTTCTGGAGGCCACTGACGGGCCACCAGACATTCCTGGCGGCCATTGTAGGGCTGTCTAAAGTTCCTAATGGCCATTGCGGGGCCATTGGAAGTTCATGGCACCCAGCACGGGGCCACCATACATTCCTGGCAACCATTGCGGGGCTGCTGGAAGTTCATGTTAGCTACTGTGGGGCCATCAACAGCTTTTGATGACCACAACGGGGCCATTGTAATTTTTTGAAAATTGGTGTTTTTTTAAGTATTATTTTGTGAAAAAAGTGTTTTTATTTTTTATTTATTTTTAATTTATTATTATTATTTTTTTAAAAAGAGTTTTGTGGTTTGTTTTGAAAATTATGTTAGTGGTGGGGGTCACATGTAAAAATTTGTTTGATTAATTGATATTTGAGAAAAAAATTTAGCGTTTGAGAAACAAAATAAATTTTTGAGAAGTTTGCCGAACATACCGGAGGAATATATCATTCGTGGACATAAATGGGGGAAAGGGGGGGGCGGGGGGGGTCTTGGTTACTAAATCAAGTGAAAGAACCTCCAGCCAACGGAATATCCATCAACCCTTGCTCTGAAATGAAATTTAAAAATTTTCACATTGCAGAGGTTAAATGAGACTCCCCAACTCTTTTGTTCAAGAAATGGGTAACATTGAAATCTCTTTTGAAGCACCATGGAGCTTCCCACCAACTGAAAACCCCTGAAACCCCTCCTACAGATAATGCCTATCAGAATCAGCATTGGGGCCACAAACTCCTGAGAAAGCCCAAACAAACTAGTCCAGAACAAATTTGAATTTGCAGGAGATAGAGAAAGTGCCCACTACCTACTTAATGCACTCCACTGCACGTTTATCCCACATTAATAGAATACCACCCGAGGCTTCAGAGGCTACTGAACCGTCCATCCCGTGAAAGAACCACCCCACAAACTCCGGACAATACCGGCAGAAATTCTCTCAATTTTAGTTTTTTGAAACCACACTACGTTAGGCTTCCAATTTTTCAATAAATTGCTAATGCTGAGCCTTTTGCCTGCATCATTGAGACCTTTAACATTCCAACAAATAATTTTCAAATTCATAACAGGGTACAAGCCTTACCATGGTACCGAGGAGATGGATGGGATTTGGTCAGATTTCTTTTGGAATCACAGTTCACTGAGCTTGACAATTTGAGAAGTTCTCTGACCCCTTTCACCTTGCTCCCTATCTCTTTTTTGAGAGACCTGAAGTATCGGAATGGCCTTTACGTCTTGATTCCATAGTAGAAAATAACTCTGAAATCTCCTGCTCCAATCCTTCATATGAAACCCCCATGAATTTTTTCTAAGCCATACATGAATCTCTTAACCTAGTCTGAACTATTAATCTGTCTAGCGTGGGGGGTTTCATAAGAAAAGGGAGCTCACAGGAGCGATACAAAGGGCACCCTCTTTGCTTTCAGGAGAAACCACAGTCACTGGACTAGTGGGCTCAGGGACGGCTATGATGTTTCCCTCAGAAAGGTTGCACACTACCGTGCCGGAGCCATGCACAGAGCCCTTCCAGGACATCTGTTAGGCACAGACTCTTGGGTTCACAAGGGACCCCTCTAGAAAGGAATGAGGCTTGCTATCGACATCCAGGATAGAAAACGTAATTGTGCTAGAGGTTAGCTCAAACCTTAATGCTTGGTTGACAAGTTTACTTCATATTAGCTAAATTTAACACAATGATCTTCATCTTATTAGATATAGGAAAAATTTCAATACAAGATATTTTGGCAAACCTTCCCCAAGCCCAGTGGGTTGTATCTTTATTCTTTGTATCTTCATGAACCTAGACAACTGAATCTATGCAATGTAGAATTCATTTCCTTAGAATTATGAGCTCTATATAATTTTTTTTTTGATAAGTAAATCACTACAAAGTTAGGAAATTTCAACTCTATGGAGTTAGCTCTATATAATTTGATATTAGATCTTACAGTATCTTTATTCTTTATATCTTCCTGAACCTGGACAACTGAATACTATGCTATGTAGAATTCATTGCCCTAGAATTATTAGCTCTATATAATTTGATTTTAGATCTTACAATATCTTGTAAGTTACTTTAATTGCAATAAGCAATAGTTAGATTAAACTTATTGTTATTTTCAGTGCTTCTGCAAGGGTCACTTTGATATAGAAGTCAACTTTAATTGATCATCATAATTTGTTTCTCTTATTGCCATCATCTTTTTGGGGGTGGGGGTTTGTCATGTACATTCACAAACCCTTGAGGTGGGACATTTTCTTTCCCTTTGGTGTTTCTTTACTCACTTGACTTCATATTACTGGACAGGATATTATACGACTACCAAAGTTGTTTCGTTTTCTTCAAAAGCCCTTGGCACAATTCATATCTGTTCTCAGGGCTCCTAAGAGCAAAGAAGGCTATGCCTCAATTGGCGGTGGTTCTCCTCTTCGACAAATAACTGATGCGCAGGCATGATTTCTTTTGTTAACATTCACATGGATTTTCTTAGCAGCAAATATTTATTATCCTTCTTATTTATAGAGCGTATTTGTCTATTTATTTAATTATTTATTTTATACATGAGCTTAGTTAATTCTGGTATGTACATAAAAGTGTATAGAGAATTTCACTCATCGTATTAGAGAAGCAAAAGAACAATGTTTAAGATTATGCTTAAAATATTTGTAAATAAATCCTGCTTTCTGCCAAAATGGTATATATCCTTGTTGATTGGATCACATAATTTCCTAGGTCCCCCACTCTCTCCTCTCTCTCTCTCCCTCTCTCTTAGTGGAGGCGCGTGCGGGCATGTCACGCTACGTGGTCATATCGGTTTGGCTTTGGGACCAGGGTTCTTTCCGGCTGGTGTGGTTTCAGGTTGAGTGTTGGTCGTCGGAGTGGTTGTGGTTCTGTAGAAAGCTAGGGTTTCCTTGTCCGGCGACGATGTGAGTGGGACGCGGAGGCTCGGCTGCCGGGGGCCAAGGTTGTGTTTGGAGATGGAGAGCCGATTCTTCGTGGAGGCCAAATCCTTCGTCTTTTCGGTGGTGGATGGGAAGTCAGATCTTTGGGTGGAGGAAAGAAGGAAAGGGTTTTCAGGGGTTGTTTGCTTGGGGTCTCTGTGCATTGTTTGGTTGGTCTCGAAGGTGGAATGGGTGCTACGGAATACAGGGGTTGAGGCTTTTGTTGAATCTTTTAGGGAGGAGTCCAAGGCGGTAATTGTTCGGAGAGGCGGGAATAAGGCCCGGCGTTTCTTAGAGGTGGCGGTTTATGCTGAGGGAGGTCAGAAAGGGATGGTCCTATTCCCTGAGGGTCGTGTTGGGTATGGATGGAGCCGTGTCTCTGGGGGGCTGAGCAAAGCGCTGGCCTTTATTGGATCCAAGATTGGGTCCTCATCTTCGGTGAGGGGTGCTGACGCCGGTGCCGCTCCGTCGTTCGTGGCGGTGGTTCGCTCGGTGGTCTCTTCTTCGGTTTTGAAGCGCCCGACCTTTTTCCCTTGGGGACGCTTGAGAAATCATCGATGTTGAGACCGGTGTTGGATTGCTACAAGCTGGAGATGGCGTCTTTCGATGCACTCTTCGTTCTCGACGAAGAAGACAGTCCCAATATTCGTGATTGTCGCCTTCTTGGGTCGGCGTGCTCTTTCGGTAGGGTAGAAGATGTTGCGGGTTGGCTGGCGTTGGTGGATCAATCCATTTGTGACCTGGGTCGGGCTTTGGGGCGTGTGAAGAATGGGTGGAAGGCTTTGGGTTTGGGCTTGAAGCCCATTTCGGGCCCATTTTGTTTTAAATTGCCTAAGGCCTTTAAGACTCGTAACCCCAAGAGGGTTTTGAAGGCTGGACTGGATCCGAGTTCTTCTTGCTCAACTTGGAGACGGAAGCTGCACAGATTGACGACGACCCAAGCATCGGCGGCCGTGGATTCGGTTGGTTCTCTCGATGGGTCTGCCTTGTTTTTGACTCAGGTTCACTGTTTTGAGTTGCTGAAGATTTTCGAGGTGGGTCTTGGGTCATCGTTGGTTTCTGAAGAGGACCCGGCGTTGGGGTGTTGTCGCGTTTCTCTGGAGACGTCTGTGCCGACTGAGAAGAATGGTTTCTTCAGATACGAGGGGTCTGCTCCTCTAGCCGAAGTTGGTGTTTCTGTGAGACCGTGTGTCATTTCGGCGGCTGATTCTCCTCTGAAGACAACCAAGCCCTTGCACTTCTGCAATCGTAAGCATAAGGTCAAGAGGGCTTCTAAGTTGGATATGGGTTAGCTTGCGGATGAGATGATTTGCGTTGCGCCTGGAGCTGTACCGCTGGTCGGTAATCTATGCTCGGTTACCGGTGGTTCTTCCAGGTTGTTTTTGGTGTTTGAGCCCGTTGGCTTGACGGGGGCCAAGGTGTAGGATCCTCTCCTGACTTCCTCAGTTGAGGCCGGTGTTGGACTTGGTTCTTAGTCTGACAAGTCTTCGGATCATTCTTCTCCTGCGAGGGGTATGCTTCGGCAGGGCTTTCTCAAGCCTCACCCCTGTGGCGGGGTTTCTCGTCGGTCTCCCTTGCCTGTGAGCTTAGCGGAGGCTGGGGAATTGTTTGAGAGGAGTAAAGTTCTTGGGGAAGTCTTCGCCCTGCCATGGAACATCTGGGAGGTTGAGGATGAGGATGGAGTTGTGGGGGCTAATGGTTATCCTGAGGCCGTGGCTGATGCGATGACGATCACTCAATTTCTGGGAATTTCGTGTGGGGGAGATGAGAAAGAGGTTTTTGATCTGCTGAGTGACATCGAAGAAGGACATCAGCGAGAGGGCGTGTTTGCGGAAGAAGGGGGTTCTATTTTAAAATCAAAGGGATGGAGGGAGCGAAAGAATTTGGAATGCTCTCTTAACTTCGATGTTGGAAACATTGGGTCTAGCCGGATTAAAAACAGGGCGTGTTTGCGGGTTTAGGGGTGGCTTGTTGTATTGGGTTTGGGATCTTTGTAGGGGTGTCTTGTTGTATTGGGTTTGGACGTTTTTTGTAGTTCCTTGTGTATACTTCCGGTGTACGTAGGAGCTCTTTTCTTTTTTAATAAAATCTTATCAAAAAAAAAAAAATTCCTAGGTTGTTTTTTCTTCATTCTTCTCTTTTAAGTTGCAGAAAAAAAATTTCTGCCCCTCACTTTGATACTGCTAATAGATACCTCAAAACATCATCCCCAGAGATTAGTAGTTCTATGCATTGTGATCTCTAGTGCAACTTAAGTATTAGTCAAATAGTAGTTCTAAAAGAGCTTTTATGCATGAGCATAGGGTAAAGGATAAAAATGGGTCTCAAAAGGGTTCACCTGTGCTGACGAAATCCTCTCTTATAGGCTTCTAGTCTAGTACTTTGGTTATGCGATGTCAAGATAAAACGGAATACAACACAAATATGTTGAATATTAACGTCTTATCTCTTTTGCTTGTTTTATGTCATTAGCAAGACCCTAGATAGGTGTGTTTGGAGATAAGTCAGGATGGTTGTTTGAAGATTTTTAAGTTGGGATTCTTTCTCTCATATTCCATGCCATTTATATGGCTTACAATAAGTGGGCTGTTTGGAGCGGGTGATGTTTATACCAATGTTTTGGTGTTAGATTTGGGTCATTCTTTATAGAAGTACTATTTATTAGGCTTCTTGTTGTAATGTTTTTACAAGAAGGCTTCTTGCCTGGGGTCAGATAGGGATCCTGGGTCCTTATCCAGGTTGGTGAGAGATTCTGATAGGGATCTGTTGATTCCTTCTCTTGAGGCTATTCTGCCTTTCGTTGGGTCTACGTGTGTCACTGGAGGAGGTGGTTGAGCTGAAAATCAGGACTGGTGTTTTGGTACGATGGGTTTGCTTTGGATAGTTTGAAGCTGGATGAACACGCCGATGTTCTCAGTTTGGTTTCGCTGGAGCTATGTGAGTTGGTAGGTCTTGGGCCCAAAGTGTGCGCCGAGGCAGAAGGGGTCCGGCTTGATGAGGGAGCTCCATTGAGTCAATGCAAGCCCAAGCTTTTGAAATTTTATAATTGGAAGTTGAAGAACAGCAGATTCTCGAAGATGGATGTTAGCTTGATTGCCGAGGCCATGTTGGAGAATAGTGTTCCGCTTGATGAGGCCCTGGTTTTTGGTCTGAATTTCTCTCCACCGTTTGTGAAGAGTGCAGACTAGACTATGCCGGAGGTTGCCCACGAATTTGAGATTGCTAGTGCTGTTGTCAGGAAACCCTCTTTGGTGAAGGGTCTTCTAAGTCGTGGGTTTCTCAACCTGAGTTCCTGTGATGGGACCTCTAGGTGTTCGCCTGAGCTGGATTTGGGTTGTCCCCAAAATTGCCGGATGATTAGTATTCTCTGTCAGAAATGGTCTTGTAGTTGATGTTGGTCGGGAGGGATGTTGGGGAGGATGGGGATTTTTCAACCTCTCTGGGTATTTTTCCTCTTGTTACTTCTTTGGATTGGGCTCTCTTTTGTGTTATGGATATTGATGCGGTGGTGGGACTTTTGTGTGAGGGGAATGAGGATCAGGCTGTTGTTCTCCTAAAAGCCATTGAAGAGGATCATGCGTGGGAGGGTCTAGGTGCTTGCTCTACAGGTAGAAGGGAGCTTATGAACTTAGAATGCTCAATTAATTATGAATCTACATGTGTGTCCTCAAGGCGGGAAAGGCGTGGCTCACGTTGTTTAGCGTGGAGCGTAGCGTGTGGGTCTTGGGTTTAAGGGTTTTTGGTGTTTTGCGGTTTCTTTTTGTGGTGTTTTCTTGTAGTTGTGGTGGGTCTCAAGGGTTAGGGTGGGGGTTTCGTTGTGGGTGTTGTTTTGAGTTTTTGCGGGTTTGTGCTTTCTTTTTGTTTTTGCTTTCAAGGTGTTCATTTTGTATACTCTCTGTGTACTTAGAGGTGCCTCACGTTTGTTTTTTTTTTTTTAATAAAATTTGACTTAGTTACAAAATAAAAATGTTTTTACAAGAAATCTACAATGTTGAGAGTTGCATCTTGTTACTGAAGGTGGGAAGTTCACTTCAATTAGAAGTTCAGTAATTAAGTTGAAATAGTATAGTAATAAAAAGAGAGAAAAGTAAGAAAGAGAAGAGAAAAGCCGGCTTTTCTAAAAAGAGAACCCTAAAAAAAAAATTGAGGTTACGCTCCTTCGCGCTTATTTAATGATATTGAAATTACTCATAAAAAAATAAAAATAAAAGGTTGAGGTTCTCCTCCGGCTCATGTATTATTTATAATATTCTCACATGGTACAAGTACGTAAATACCCTCCAATATTATAATAAAAACATAACCATAAAATAACACATCAACACTCCCCTTCAAGTTGATACGATTATAAAGATATCTCGCATGGCGAGCTTGCTTCAGATTGGACGAAAGACACTACTTGGCACTCTTTTTGTCAGAATATTTGCAAGTTTTCTTGTTTTCACATATGGCATATGAGCTAGATCGGCACGTGGTTTTTATTAAGTAAAATGTCTATCAATCTCAACATGCTTGGTTTAGTCATGTTAGACTGGATTGTTAATTGTTACAATACTGTCTCATAGAATCTTTAGAATCATACCCAAGTTCTTTCAATAGTATCTTTAACCCTAACATTTCACACATTCCATGTGCTCCGATCGAAAAACTAGGGTTCTTTTCTCTACATTGTTGTTAGCATCTGTACGGTTAACCTCAGTGACTGTATGAGATAGTGTTACTTCTTTTTTTGTTTTTCCTAAATTGTTTACTAGGATTCAATTTGTTCTGATACTAAATTGAAAGAGTATAATATGAAAAAGAGAAGAGAAGAGAGAAGACAGCTTATCAGAAAAGAGAATACTAAAAAAAATTAGGGTTCTCCTCCTGCTCATGTATTATTTATAATATCCTCACATAGTACAAGTACATAAATGCTCTCCAATATTATAATAATAACATAACTATAAAATAACATAACAATATATCAACTTATACGCTATATGGGTCGGTTGGTGTCTTGTCGTCGGCTCTCGTTGTGAGGGATGTTTGTCCCCCCGTCACTCCCTTGGCTCCTTATAGTGTTAAGAATGTTTATCCTGTGGTGGGGGTTTTCGGTGATAAGGATTAGGCAGTGGCTCTGCTAACATTCATTGGGGAGGATAATTTTCGGGAGGTTAAGGGGGCATGCTCTTATTCTAGAGTCAGAAAGGAGCTATTGAACTTAAAAAAACTCATAGGATGTTAACACTGTATAGTAATAGTAAAACTTCAAAATTTGAAAATTTAAATGTTGAAAGAAGTATCATATCGAGATGATGCTAATGATGGACATGTGGAAAGTTCATGAGATCATTTTGTTTACGGCTTGATTATTTAATTCTTCACATCATCTACAAGTACACTTTAACTTTTCATATCCATTACTTACATCTCTCAAAAAAAGTACAAATATGTTATGTTGGCTGATGGTTGGAAGGCTTTTAATGCTATAGGCACACATTCGTACAATTTTGCTCTTGACAGTTTATCCTTTTGCTCAAATGTTCAGGCTGAAGAGTTGAGGAAGTTCCTTTGCGCAAAGAATGTCGCAGCTAAGGTCTATGTTGGTATGCGTTACTGGCATCCATTCACTGAAGAAGCTATTGAACAGGTATCTGGGGGGCCCTAACATTGTTTTTCCAACATATTACTTGATAATGTAAGATGCTACGATTAGTGGAAATTTTTTTTTTCCTGTTATCTTTATTGCTTGTTTTTTTGATATGTAATGAAATTCTATTTTCTTTTTCTACTTGTTTTAGAGGATAATGCTGAATAGTTTTTCTTCTTCTGAAGATGCACATTTTTTCAATTGCAACATACATTTTTCATACTGGATGTGTGTTAACAGATATTATCGCATGTAATCTCGTAAAAGAAACTTTTGGAAATTTGGTAACTTTTTCCCATGAATTCCTTGGCACATGAAAAATTGTCTTTGTAGCACAGTGATTTCCTTGGTACATGAAAATTTAGTCTTTATTGCATAGTGATTTTTGGCTTCGTATTTGTCTCCATCCCCTCTCAGTGAAGTAATTTAAGGCTGAATCCGTATTTTTTAAACTCAATTGGACACAATTCAATTAGTTTAGAAAATCTGTTTTACTGTAAAATATGTTCTAGGCTAGTCTAGCATGTATTGTTAACCTTATCTTCTATGCCTTTTTTTTTGGACGGGGGAGGAAGAGGGTTTGGCTGCTGCTTAAAAGGTTCGTGTTAAATAATCGAACATGCTTTGTATCAAATGTTTGTTGACTGCCACGTGAATCGTGCTTCTCCACAGTAAATAGAGAGTGCAATCTTCAGTGTTACTGAAATTGTTTAAGATGGAAGCTTGTAGTCAGTCACAACTATTGTTGCAAATATGTTATATAATGGTAATCAAGTGGAACTTTGGAAATTTTATGGTAACGCTGCTTATAACTGATTTATGAGATGCTTTCCAATTGGGGGAGTTGCTTCTCTCTCTCTCTCTCTCCATATATATGATGAATAATTGAATACTGAAAAGTAGGTATTGGAGGTTTGTAGCAACAAGAAGCAGGTGCTTTGGAAAACGATGCAAGAAGAGATAAAAGCCCTTCACAAAAATAATAATACATGGGATCTTGTTAAATTGCCTAATGGGAATAAGGCAGTTGGATGCAAGTTTTTTTTTTTTTTTTTTGATGAATAAGCAAATTTCATAAATCAGTTGGATGCAAGTTGGTCTTTACTGTCAAGCATAAAGCCGATGGTTCCAGACTAGTTGCAAAAGGTTTTATACAAACCTATAAAATTGACTTTGAGGACAATTGCTCCAGTAGCAAAGAGGAACTCAATTAGAGTTCTACTTTCTGTAGTAGCAAATAGCAAATTTGGATTGGCCTCTGCACCATTTTGATGTGAAAAAATGCATTCCTTAATGGAGATCTAGAAGTACACTTGGAGGTTCCACTTGGACTGAAGATTCATCCTTTATGGGTAAAGTGTGCGAACTGAACAAGGCTTTGTATGGTCTAAAACAATTTCTGAGAGCATGGTTTAAGCTGTTTTCTTAGGCTATACAAAAATTTGGATACAAACAAAGTCAAGTTGATCATATAGTCTTTATCAAACATTCCACTCAAGGAAAGGTAACAACTTTGATTGTGTATGTTGATAATATTGTTGTAACAGGAAATGATGGTGAGGAGATGTAGAAGTTAAAAAAATCTCTTGCCAATGAATTTGAAATAAAAGACTTGGACAGTTCAAAGTAATTTTTGGGCCTTGAAGTTGTGAGGTCAAAACATGGTCTATTTATCTCCTAGCAAAAATGTATTCTTGATCTTCTCAAGGAAACAAAAATGTTCGAATGTAAAGTCATTGATAATCCAGTTGAGGTGAATTTTATGTTGAATGAAAGTAGTGAGAGTTCTTTGGTGGATAAATGTAAATATTGTTGAGGAATAGTCCTACATTGCCTGTGGACAAGACCTTGGGCATTTTTATAAGAGTGAGTAATTCTATCCCATTAAGCCAGTTTTATGGGATGACTTAGGCCCACGAATTTGTTCAGATATTATCTATTAATTGGCTGGTTGATCTATTTGTCTCACACCTGTGCTGATATTGCATATGCTGTTAGTGTGGTGAGTCAATTTACACATTTGCTTAAAGAGCCTTATATGGAAGTAGTTTATCAGATTCTTTGTTACTTAAAATCCTGACCAGGAAAGGGACCGCTGTTTTTTCAACATGATCAGCTGAAAATAGAAGCCTATACAGAAGCAGATTGGTGGGATCTATTACAGATCGAAGACATTAGGTTTATTGCACATTTGTGGGAGGTACTTTTGTTACATGGTGTAGTAAGAAAAATCAGTAGTTGTCAGATCTAGTGCAGAAGCAAAATTTAGAGCCATGACTGATGAAGTGTATGAAATGTTATGGTTGAAGATACTTTTGAAAGAGGTTGGGTTTGATTTCAAGGATTCTATGAGACTGTATTGTGACAATAAAAGTGTAGTTACTATTGCTCACAATCCAGTCCAACATTGTTGAACCAAGCATGTTGAACTTGACCGACACTTTATCAAAGAAAAACTCCGAGCAAGTATTATTTGCACACCGTGTGTGAAGACAAGGGAACTACTTGCAAATATCTTTTTTTTATGACGAAGAACCCCTTAAAGGCAGGGCCACTTTTTGTACCCACCACTGTCAGGTAAACTTCGGACTTGTGCAAAGCGCTCCCTCCACATGGATCAAGTAATATTTTGGCTTCGCAAGTTGGGCATGCAAGATATCTTTACCTTAGTTTGAGGGAGAGCGTTGAAGATGGAAACTTCTGATATGCTAGGATTTTATTCTGGTTTTAATCTCTTTTAATGTCTTTCCATAATATTTGGTAGTTCTTTTCTATTTAAACCAATGTAAACGATTGAAGCAAATATCATCGAATAAAAATTCTTCTTTCTCTTCTTCCAAGTAAAACAATCTGTAAACATCATTCTAATTCATATTGAACTTAGAGAGGTGCTCCCCCCCCCACCAAAAAAAAAAAAAAAAATCCAGTGATTGTGGTGTTGGTGATGAGAGTGTGTGTGAGAGGGTTCACCTGTCAAAGAAAAGGAGCTGGTTGCTTGTGTATTGTTGAGAGAGGAGAAGAAGATGACGACTAATAGGTCTTAGGTCTACTTATCAAACTGCCCCTTCATAAGGGCCCAACCAAAAATTGGTTATATGCCCTTATGTGCTTTGAGATGTTTAAAGGGTCCCCATTAAATATAAAGGGTCTCATAAATAAATTTCTATACAAGTTTCCCTATAAGGAGAAGGGAAAATAGAAGTATCCAGAATTTAAATATAAATAATATCATTGCAACTTGAATGATTTTGACAAGCACAATGACAAAATAATTTATATCGATTAGTACAAGTACAAGCATAATTGTTAAGATACTACTTAGTAATGTTAGATAATAGTTTATTGATTATATCATTGTTTTTCATCAATTTAAGCTTTTGGAATAAGTGATAATTTGTTATGTTATCGGAGATGGTGGTCTTGAATTTAAACCTTGATCCCACTCTACCTTCTATTTAAAAGTTAAAATTTCACATTTATTGAGAGGGAGTTTGGGCTAATATGCAAAGGGCATTGTAGAATAATAGTTTAGTAAATAAATTCATCATTTTCTATCGACTTAAGCTTTAGGAATAAGTAGTATTTTATCAAATAATTATAGTAATCACCAAAATACCATTCACAATGGTGAAGAAAATGAGTCATCATATTAATGATTACTGGAATCATGGAGCTTTCCCTCTGCTTCTTTTTCTGATTATTATTATTATTATTTTCTTTTACATTTTTCAATACTTGAACAATCAATATCCAAAACACAAACCTTAATTAGGATAAGGTGCTTCAAATTTATGATACCAGTACAAGTTTGGGAACTGACATTGGCGGGTGCCTTTTGTGACTACTTTATTAAGTGAAAGTGCAAGAAAGGGTGATGAATGGCTGGTTTGGAGGTTTAAAATAGTGAGAAGTTTGATGTTAAATCCTTATTGAGGGGGAATTCAGTGTCAGTGAATGTTGTAAGAGTACCATGCTTGCTGGTGTACCTCAAAAGGTGGCTTTTTCTTGCTTGAGCAACTGCTTTATGAAAGCTCCTTACAATGGATTGCTATATTAAGAGAAAATTTATCATTTTTGATTGGTATTGTATGTACAAGTATAGTCACAAGTCAGTTAGTCATGCTACGGCGCAATGTGATTTTGCTAGAGGCTTAGCTGTAAAGGGAGGTTTGCGAGTTGGATCCAAGGCAATTATGAGCTGTGGTGAGCGGTACATGGGTCCCATTTTCCGTTGAGTTATTCTGGTGTGTGGTGAGCATCAATTAGTGACCCCCTTTCTCTTGGCTTTACTCTTTTGTTGGTTGCTATCTTGTTGAAGCTATCAACGAAAATAGCATTCATGTTCAACACCGAGTTGGCTTAGGAAATTAGTTGATATATGTCATAGTTTTTCTTTCTTTGAATATCATTTCAACTTCTGTTGATTATTTTGCTCTGCCTTCATTGTTTCTGTGAAGATTTATTTTTCATTTAACCTACTACTTTTCATGAACAAAATTTTGGTTTGTTTTTATCTGTCTATTCATAAACTGACAGCAGGAATGAAAATATGGATCTGGCTTTTGATATTTATTTTAAAATAATATTGTAGATAAAGAGAGATGGAATTACAAAGCTTGTTGTCCTTCCACTTTATCCTCAATTTTCAATATCAACTAGTGGTTCAAGCCTTCGACTTCTGGAGAGTATATTCCGGTGATGACCAAACACATGCTGCTATTTTGTTATGATAATCCAAGACAATAATGTACTATCAATTGATGTGATAAAATAATTAATTGGTTTATCAGGGAGGATGAATATTTAGTCAACATGCAGCACACAGTTATACCTTCTTGGTACCAGCGTGAAGGGTACATAAAAGCGATGGCAGATTTGATTGAAAAGGAATTAAGAAATTTTGGCCGCCCTGAACAGGTACTGCATCTTTACATGTCTTTATTATGTTTTTACTCTTTGAATTTGGTCGTATTGTTTCTTTGTTGAGCTATCAATTTTGATTGGTGCTCCAGAACATGTGAGATTGTTTGATTTATGGTTGTTCATATTCCAATTTTTGTTCCTTGAAACTTTTGATACCAAAAAGTGTATAGTTTCGTTAAATAGGTATGCCTCATGTTAAGATAACCTTCCATTGGATTTGGGTCAGCTTGCGGGGGAGTTGATCAGAGTCGCGCCTGCCGCTGCCCCGTTGGTAGGTAGTCGGTCTTCAGTCTCTGGTGGGGTATCTGGGCTGTATGCAGCGTTTGAGCCCGTTGGCTTGGCAGGGTCCAAGATGGAGGGTTCTTTCCGGGCTTCCACGGATGGTTCTTCGACTGTCAAGCCCTTTGCTCAATCTCCTCCGGCGAGGGGTTTCCTTAAGCGGGGCTTTCTCCGGCCGCGCTCTTGCTTCCCGAAGACCATCTCGGAGGTTGGGGATACTTCAGAGAAGAGTGATTTGATTAATGGATACTCTGAGGCAGTGGTTAGTTCGTTGGAGATCGCTCAAGCTCTAGGGATTTCTTTTGGGGACAATAAAAAAAGGTTTTTGGATCTGATGAGTGAAATTGAAGAGGGTCAGCATCGAGTGGATGGGGGTTCTGTTTTGAAACCGAAGGGGTGGAGGGAGCTGAAAAATTTGGAATGCTCTCTCAATTTTGATGTTGGAAGCATTGGGTCTAGCCGGGGAAAAAATAAGATGTGTATGCGGGTTTAGGGTTGCGTTGTAGTGGGTGGGTTTCTTTTGCGGGTGTTTTGGGTTCTTCTTGTTTGGGATTTTTTCTTTTTCTTTTTGGTGGTCCTTGTGTATACTCCCAGTGTACGTAGGGGCGCCTTACGCTTTTTTATTATATTTGATCTTACTTATAAAAAAAAAAATAACCTTCCATTATTGGTCTGGATGAAAGTTGAATATTTTGTTGTTTTCTTTCCTAGCGAAATTGTAGCTGATCGTGTGATACCCAGGTTTTTAAGGCATTGTGTTTACACATTGCATGCGTGAATCGCGAAACACATTGCATGGCATGTGCTAAGTCCTACATTGGTTGTCTACTAGGTAGAATTAGGTTATATGAATGATTCTTGGAATCTTCAATTGCGTTTGTGAATAATTCTTTTGGAGTATTGCAAAAGTTGCTAGTGCTTCCCTGAGTTGTGACAAAGGGTCTCAGAGTTAACCTAGTAACATTGTTTGACTTTTGAGCACTACCATGCAACGTGGCCTTGACGAAGACATTAGGAATTTGAGTAGAGTAGATAGTGATATTCTAAATTGTGAAGACATTGTCTTAAGTAGCATTGGGTGGGAAAACTATAAATTGTGTTGTATGGACAGATGCTAAGTCACTTATTGGTTGTGTACTAGGTAGAACTGGACTATGTAAGTAATTCTAGCAAGTTTGAATTTATGACTATTCTTTTAGGGTTCAACGCAAATGTGGCTAGTGTTTTCTTGGATCATGACATGCTGTTTTGGGAAAACTGCGGAGTTCTTATATCTTAATTAGATACTAAGGAGAGTGCTCAAGCTTGTGAAGAAAGCTGGCCTCAACTTACCTTGCTTCAAAAATAAAGGCACACAATTAATTTGAAGTTGTTGACTAGTTTTATGGTACCATGAGAGATTTGGCCTGCGAAATTTTGATATTCAATTGCTGGAGTTGGCCAGTCTTCTCCGGTGAGGTCAGTGGATGCCGGTGACCAGTCTTTCTTCCTGCCGCTTGACCAGAACACGCCGATGGATGCTGGAGTTGGCCAGTCTTCTCCGGTGAGGTTAGTGGATGCCGATGACCAGTTCCTGCCGCCTGACCAGAACATGCCGCTTGACCAGACTTCTTCTTCGGCTGTGGGTTTGACTGCTGCTAGGGTCGCGGAGTCAGCCACTTCGGAGGCGACAGAGCCGACAGTGAAGAACGGTCATTTCAGGTACGAGGGGTCTGTTTCTCTAGCTGGTGATGGTCTGTCTGTTAGGCCGTGCAACCCTTTGGCGGTAGTAATTGCCCAGAAGTCGCCTGAGCCCTTGTACTTCTACAATCGTAAGCACAAGATTCAGAGGGCTTCAAAGTTGGATTTGGGTCAGCTTGCGGGGGAGTTCATCAGAGTCGCGCCTGCCGCTGCCCCGTTGGTAGGTAGTCGGTCTTCAGTCTCTGGTGAGGTATCTGGGTTGTTTGCAGCATTTGAGCCCGTTGGCTTGGCGGGGTCCAAGAAGGAAGGTTCTTTCTGGGCTCCCTCAGATGGTTCTTCGACTGGCAAGCCCTCTGCTCAATCTCCTCCGGCGAGGGGTCTCCTTAAGCGGGGCTTTCTCCGGCCGCACTCTTGCTTCCCAAAGACCATCTCGGAGGTTGGGAATTCTTCAGAGAAGAGTGATTTGATTAATGGATACTCTGAGGCAGTGGTTAGCTCGTTGGAGATCGCTCAAGCTCTAGGGATTTCTTTTGGGGACAACAAAAAAAGGTTTTTTGGATCTGATGAGTGAAATTGAAGAGGGTCAGCATCGAGTGGATGGGGGTTCTGTTTTGAAACCGAAGGGGTGGAGGGAGCTGAAAAATTTGGAATGCTCTCTCAATTTTGATGTTGGAAGCATTGGGTCTAGCCGGGGAAAAAATAAGATGTGTATGCGGGTTTAGGGTTGCTTTGTAGTGGGTGGGTTTCTTTTGCGGGTGTTTTGGGTTCCTTGTGTTTGGGTTTTTTTTTCTTTTTCTTTTTGGTGGTCCTTGTGTATACTCCCTGTGTACGTAGGGGCGCCTTACGCTTTTTTAATATATTTGATCTTACTTATCAAAAAAAAATTTGATATTCAATTTTTTAGACGTGATGTTAAGTTTGATAATCAAATATGAAGAACCAGTTGCTCGCATGTCAAGCCTTCGATCAAGAGCACCTGTAAGACAAGAGGGAAGTAAGTTCAATGTGTTTTGCAAGGGGTCTAGCGAGGCGTCACTCCAATACTTAAGTTAGTATTTTCTCTTAGAAGGAAAGCAGATTGAAGAAGAAGAAGAGGTATTTGGCTAGAAGAATGAGCATACCTCCAAATGACCCAGCTTCCTTCTCTTTTAAAGAGTGATTTCCCGTGTATTGTTGGTTGAGAGAGAAGCTCAAGGGCTAACAGAATTTGATTATGTGGCTCCTACTCCCTTGGACATGTTTTCGTCATTCCCCAATATAACAAAATGTTAGTAGTTTAGGGGGCAAGGGCTAAGCTATAAAAATACAGCTTCTCTTTATGCCCTATGCACTCGTTTCTTTGAGTTAGACTGGGTTCGACCGTCCTAATCAAGTTAGGTCCGGCCAGCCTAGATTAGGTTAGGTTAACTCGATCTGGGATATATAAAGTTCGGCCAGCTTGTAGGTGTCATTGCCAGTGGGCCTGGCTTGGAGTTGTATTGAAGATGGGCCGGTTTAATAGCTGCGGGAGGTTCGGCTCCAAGAGGTTTATTATGTGGTACACATGTTGCCCCCATTCCTAAGTCAGACTAAGTAAAACACTCTAGCATGGGAATCTCTTAACCATTCGTCCTTTTTGCATTTGATTTTTATTTTTTTTGCGGTTTTCCCATTGAGAAGTTTTAGGGGTGCATTAGTGATGTGCGTGCTTGCTTGGCAGCTGGAAGGCCTTGACGGTTGATGCTACGTCCAATAGGAACGATTCGATGGCAGCTTTTGAGATTCTCTTCTGAAAAACACTTGTTTTACTTGTGGGTGACTCACGACTTTCCCTAATTCAGGCATGCATTGCAGACTGTTGCATTTCTTCCCCATTTTCTAGGGTTTTACTTATCTTTGTCATTTTCCACCTTCGTAATCTCTGCTTCATCGCTAGCGTTGTACTTCATCGCTCTATTCTTAATTCCTCATGGCACGTGAGCATCAAGGAATTCGTGAAGAAGCACAACTTTGCCGGACAAATTCCGGTGAAGAAGCGCGACCATCCCAGGTGAATTTGGGTGAGAGTTCCAGTGACTCTGAGGTAATCACCACCAACATTTACGAGGTACCAATGGAGGGTGCTGAATGGCATTGTCTCGTGTCAGTGAAAAATGTACAAGATTTAAGGAGGAAGTGCCAAATCCCTAACTCGGTGCTCCTTCGGGTTCCTTCTAATGAAGATAGAGCATCTGCCGCCTCTAATCCAGATGGAGTTTGTATGCATGTTAAATCAATAGTTGCAGGGGTGTGTTTTCCCCTTCCTCACGAAGCAAGAGAAGTGTTGTCGTACCTTTGATTAGTGCCCACCCAACTGACTTCGAATGGGTGGAAGATATGCTCAGTTGTACCGTCGTTTGGCAGTATGCTTTGGGTAGTAACTACCGAATGTCTGCCCAAGAATTTCTGTGTTGCATATCGCCCTACCCCAAAAGGGTGAGGAGTCTGGGTTTTCATTGCCACAAAGATAGGGGGTTGCTTTCTTGTAGTAGTGGATGGTCATGGTTGAGAATTTAATTCCCAGAAGGAAGGCAGGATCTTTATAAGTTAAAGCCTATTTTGGTGAACAGTAGATGGGGCCGTCTCCCTGAGGCTCGCAAAGCTGCACCTAATTTGACAAATGAGCAAAAACAGAGTTGATGCTGTGACCGCTTGGGCTGGTAACCATCAGTTTCACACGGGTTGCCATCTACTACTTGCCGAGGGCAATTTGAGGAAATATTTTAAGTATCCAGTTTCTAAGAGTATGCTAGCCAGGGCCGGTCGTCATGCCTTGAAGAAGATGAAGCAACTGGCCAGGTCAATGGAAGCTGGGCGTAGTGATGCCCAACCTTCTGAGGCTGCGGATGCCAATGCTCAACTGCCAGGGGCTGAGGAAGGTGGTACCCAACCAATGGATACCTAAGAAGGTGGTGCACGACCAACAGGGGGCGAGGAGGGTGGTGTCACCCCAAGAAAGAGGCTGGCCAATGTTGTTAGGCTGGCTAAAACCAAAAGAGCTTGTGCCTTAGTGGTAGAAACGGTTGAACTAATGGGTGCTTCCATCGTGGCCAATGTTACGACCAAGGAAAGTGGTTATCCTTTGCCGGCTAACCATCAAGACCTTGACTTGTCGATGAATGTCGGCACTAGTAGTGGAGAAGCTACTGAGAAAAGATGCTCCTCCCAGCTAGAGGGTATGGTGGAGCCTCAAGTTGGTAATGCAGCCGCTCAGTCCCTTCCCGACTCTGCTAATGCTGGAGCGCAAGCAAAGGAAAACTTGGTTGGGGCTTGAACTACTGAAGAGAATGCTACGACATCCACGCCTTCATCACCTGGTATTCTTGTTGGTCCAACCCTAGCGTTGATTGATGAATCATCTTCCCATGAAGAGATTAGAATGGTAATCAACCAAGAGTTACCGCAAGAAGGTATTTTTTACATGGTGGAGGGTCGTTGAGGATCTTTGATTCCATTCCGGACCTGGAAGTTGCTGCTTCTCAACAAGACTGGGTTCCTCAGGGAAAGGGGAAAGTTGTGGCGGACGGTCCTCCTGAAGTAATCTAGGACGAAGGCGATGAAGGTGATAGGGAGGCCGTACTTGATGAACTCTAGCCTCTTGCAAGTCATGTTGGCCAATTCAATTATGGGTTGGCCTCTTGCAAGTCATGTTGGCCAATTCAATTATGGGTTGGCTGGACAGTTGGGGTTC
This sequence comes from Betula pendula, assembly GCA_900184695.1. Taxonomy (NCBI): domain Eukaryota; kingdom Viridiplantae; phylum Streptophyta; class Magnoliopsida; order Fagales; family Betulaceae; genus Betula; species Betula pendula. The sequence continues at coordinate 51,893 of FXXK01000714.1, read as the reverse complement.
CCCAATCTGAATTGGAAGCATATATTTCCTCGTGAGGAGGTCTCTAGGCCGTACCTGGTTAAGTCTTGGACTCGCGCCTTCCTATTACAGGTTAATTCCTTTTACCTTCTTCTCGTACAATTTGCATATTATTGACCTACCCTTGTTCATTATTGCTTATGTCTGACCTGCAGGCTTCTTTTCATTTAAAAGCCTTAGAGGAGGCTAGTTGTTCCCGTACTGAGTTTGAGAAAATGCAAGCACAATTAGCCAGTATCGAAATAGAGTTTAATTCTTCGCCAGCAGTTTGATGAAACAACCTCCTTCAAGTATCCCTGACTAATTTCTGGTTGCGTTGAATGCAACAGTCATGACGTAATGGTAGAATTTTCTGCTTCTCATTTGTCATAAGTTGGGTCATCTAGCTTTGGTTCTTGAATTTTTCCATTCAAGTATCCCATTTTCCCTTTGCTCTTAATATACAAAAGAGTGAATTGTGACCAAGCAAGATAATTGAGCCCATTCAATTTGACAGCTGTGATTTGGAGAGTTGAATTTTCACCATGGGAGGTCACCTGACTTTTTACCCATTTCTTTTAATTTATCTCCGACATTTTCAAATCAGACATCTAATCAAATAAATTGCTCCAACACACACCATCTGGGCTCAAGGAAAATTACAAATACAAATAAAAAAGGGACACTAAAATTCAACCATAATATCAATTCATCAAAAAAACTGATTAATCTGCAATCAGCATCTGTCTTTTTTTTTTTTAGCTAAACTATAGGTTGTTTAGGACTTACCTATTGTTTGGCACACTGCTGAACCACTTGTAGTTTGGCCTAGGGCTGAACGACAGAACCGTGACACTGCTGAATGACGTGTTCCAACACCCACAAAACGACGTGTCGTTTAGGCTTTCAGAACAAAGCTGCCTTTACCATTGTCGGAGGTCCACGTGCTGCCACCCAAGTACGCCGGTAGGCCTAAAAAAACTCCAAAACAGACCAGAAACTGCTGAAAAAACCAGGGGAAACAGCCTTTTCATGATCAATGCATCAAAAACACACTGTTTAATGTTCATGATGGATTGGGCGGTCACCAAATCACCACTGTTCACTGGAGGGACGGCCCAAAGGACACTGGCGGTACCTTTTATGGGTGGTGTGACCTAGATGATGGTGAGCAACATCTAGTCGCACAACCACAAAGACGTGGGTGCACCAGTCGCACAACCACTGGCAGAAAAACAAAACACGGACTTGAAGAGAAAAAAAAAGGGAACCCAAATTCGTCTTTGATACCAAGTAGAAAAGAAAGAAAGAGAGAGAGAAGAAAAACTCTTCTTCCATGATTAACTTTCATACGGTTATATAGGTTTAAATAGAAGAGATATAAAGAAATAATGAAATATTACAATCAAATCAAATCAGAATAAAATCATAGTCATAATAATAACAGGCTAAAATCAAGGAGGACCAAATCATAGCGTATGGATAGTTTCCATCTTCAACACCATTATGGAACATACTAAAGAATAATCAATGGGTGGCCTCATGTATGCCGGACTGCTGGTGCTCTCATCATCATTGACAACATCTGCTGTAATTCAATATTTAGGCTTTTCGCTTCATCCTATCTTTACCACTATTGTTCTTTCATATGATTCTACCAACAACTGAGGCTAACTTGGTCCTGCTGTTTGAGAAATCCAATCCGCATCTGTCCATGCTATGAATGGTCATCACCATATTCTGTTTGTTGTGTAATTCTTCTAGTAGTCTGTCTGTTTGTTATGAGCTACATTTGCTCGACTTATTTATTAAGTTCACAAGCAGAGTTTGTGATAAGGTAAACCACTCAATCATCAAATTATAAATTGGGAGTTCATTTAATTTGTTCTTTTTTTTTTAATTTTAATTTTGAATTTTTTTATTAAGGCCAAAAAAGAAAAAAAAAGGAAAAAGAAACTAAAAACAAGGCAAAGGAGAGCCCACTTCAGGATGTACCCTCTCCTTTCAGCTTTCTGACTTTACTTCTGTGGCTGCTTACGCAACCGAGGTTGCATTGCTTCTAATTACCAGCTTACCAGGCACCTATGCTCTTAGGATTTTTTTTAGGTGAAATCTATGACATGCTTAAGTGTTGAAATTTATGAAAGATGCTGTAGGTTAAATCATTTTGATCATTGTAAATATCTTTTTTGGGTGCTGTATCATTATAATTACTGACTTGAGCTACAATAAGTTACTCCTTGTATTCTCTTCTACATTAACATAATAGAAGTTAGCTTGAACTCTTGGCCTCAAATGAAGGTCATTAGTGAAGCTCTCAAGATCAATCTATGAATGATTGACTGTTTTGGGCAGTCCCCCATTGTTGTTTCTTGAGTTTTTTGAGTTATTAAATTTTAGTGTGTAAAATTTCAGGGGACTCTCTATATATGCATATACTTGAGATACTCCTTTTGCATTGTGCTATGCTTGGGAGCTTTTATTGTTAGTTTTTTCTAGAATTTTTTGGGATATGCCAAAAGTGAGGGAACTTTTTGCGTTTTGGAGAGGTGGCTTCGAAAAGACATTGAAGTAGTTATGTGTGGAATGTTGTACCTTATGCTTGATGTAGAACTGAAATTCTCATTGCTTAAAACTGATATCATTATTTCTAAGATTACTTTTAAATTTGGATGGGGGCACTAGGGGGTTTTGTTTTTTCCTCCTTTTTAGATCTTTTAGAGTTCTTTTTTTTTTTTTGCACATTGCTTGTATACTTCCCGTGTACTAGGCTAACACCATTTTATTTTTTCAATAGACTCCTTGTACTTATAAAAAAAATTATTATTTACATATTGAAAAATATGTATATCAAATCGTGTTTATGCAATTTTCTGTTTGCTGCTTTAGAAGCTTCTCTCTTAATTACATCAAAGCTTCAAAAGCTTTAGATGTCAATCATTCTAATTGCAAATATGTATTGTAGGTTATGATATTCTTTAGTGCACATGGGGTGCCACTTGCATATGTGGAAGAGGCTGGTGATCCATACAAGGCAGAGATGGAGGAATGTGTGGATTTGATAATGGAAGAATTAGAAAAAAGGAGGATAACTAATGCTTTCACTCTTGCATATCAGGTACTTACTGTGTTTTTTAATTTCCTTTCGAGTCCCATACTACCATCTTTATGTTTCCTTAGTATGAGAGATGAAGAATGATAGTTCCCGTCATTTGCTTATGGATAATAGTGGGGACTCGAAACCCCTCTATTAAGAAATTCTTCTTATTCACCTGTAGAATTTTGTATGTGCAAGTGAAGAAGCATGGGGAAGTGCCACAGATAATTATTCATTCTTGGATTTTTCATAAAAACCTGTCACTCCCCAAATGCAAACGGACGTGGTAACCACTATAAGTGTAATATTTCCTACACCTGCATACAAAATTTTTATAGAGCAATGCCAAAAAAAAAAAACTTTCAATACCTAATATCCACATTTATAATGTGTTAAAAGTATAACTAAATGTTTAAATTCATCATTTTCTATCTGTTTAAGTTTTTGGGATAAGTGATGATTTGGTATTAGAGCCACTTTGGTGGCGTTGTTTTAGGGTGTTTTGAACTGCCATTGCATGTTTTTCTAAAAAAATCGGTAGTCTTTGGCTCTTGTTTTAAAACTACACCTACAAAATCTACAAGCCTCAATCTACATTGTGAAGAAAGAACGAAGCAATTCCCCCTCACATGTGCCCTCACGCGCCCCTAGAAGAGGCGCTGCCCACCAATGCTCATGCGCCGTCGCTGTTAACCACTTTTAGGGCACGTTTGGTACACAAAATGGTCATTCCTTATAGCAACCCAGCAGATTAGCTAGAGGTTAGCTAAAATGCATTTATTGCTACAGTGAATAGCAATCACTTGCTACTCACTGTAGCACACTAGAAGAAAATAATAATCATTCTAACGGTCACCTCTCTTCCCTCCCTCTTTCTCTCTCTCACATTTTTTCTCTCTAAAAATCTGAAACAAAGACCACGGCCAAATAGACACAGAGAAAGAGGGAAAGCCAAGCCAAAATTCTTGAAGCTGGTGAAGGAGAAGAATCAAAATTCTTCCACCCCACTCAGTGCTCACCATGAACAACCCAACATGAATTTCACTACCCTTCAACAATCCTAGCTACCAAAGAAGCCAGAACTTTAATTCTTATCTTTTGTTTGAAGGGTCAGCCTGCTGAACTTTTTTCACCATCAATTGGATCAACTTTCTCATAAGTTTCTGTTATAAAACCATATAATATTTGTTAATTTAGTGTATTTCACAAATTAGAGTTCAGGATTTTTATATTTAGTATCATTTTAGATGATAATAGTAGTTGAGAGACTTTTTGATGTCCCATGAGCAAAATAAATTGTTCTAGTTCACATCTTATTGCATATTATCCATGATACCATCGTGGAACTCAGTAGGCAGTAAATGTTTTTGCAGAGCAGAGTTGGACCTGTGGAATGGTTGAAACCCTATACGGATGAGACAATAGTTGAGCTTGGGAAAAAGGGAGTGAAAAGTTTGTTAGCTGTCCCTATTAGGTAATGTGTGTCTTCACCATTCTTTCTATAATTTACGCTAGCTGTATATTTCCTTCATGTTGGTCTGTCATTGACTCTTTCTCTCTCTCTCTCTTACACACACACACACACACACACAGAGGCACACCACATATGTTTAGACATATTTAACCTGTGAAAGTTAGCTGTGCTGTTAAAATTTTGAAGCTTGGTTCACAGCTTTGTCAGTGAGCACATTGAAACTCTAGAAGAAATTGATGTCGAGTATAAAGAATTAGCTCTAAAGTCTGGTATAGAAAAATGGGGGCGTGTTCCAGCCCTAGGATGTGAAGCGACCTTCATTTCAGATTTGGCAGATGCTGTGATTGAGAGTCTCCCATATGTTGGAGCTATGGCAGTCTCAAACCTCGAAGCTCGACAGGTACCTTTGTCTTGGAATTGAATTGATATGCTATGCATAATCAAACATTACAGTTTGGAAATGATACGAACACTAGAAACTTTGATAAGGCAATGGATCTCCTGTAAGAATGCTTTATGTGTGTTTCCAAAGATCTACTTTATTGTGAATGGTAATTATGTGTCTTCAAAGATCTCCTCCATGTAAAAGATAGTTACTGTATCTGGAAAAAAAAAAAAAAAAAAAAAAAAAGGTATACTTCATACCCCCGAAGTATAAGCGGTTTTGCAATATAACCTTGAAGTTTAAAAATTTGCAATGTTGGTATCCCCGTCATTTTTTTAATTTCATCGATTTTTTGTTAAAATGCCCCCCCCCCCCCCCCCTTTTTTAAAAAAAAGTGAAAATTCAAAATGCCTTGGACTCGCCCACAGCTTGGCCGTGGGTCTGGACTGCATTTCATATGTCACCCTTGTTTGTTAAGGTGATTAAGTCTTGTGCTATCCTCATTACCATCGTGGTCCTTCTGAACACATCAACATTGTCTTTGAAGAAACAAAGTCAAACTGAGGTTTCACTTCCGAATCCTAAGTTGTGGTTATGTTTGTGACAAGTAAATGGTCCATTTAGTTTGTTGATATCCAGTCAAACTGTCCTCTTGGATTTTTCTTGTGAACTATAAGGAAAAGCCGACTTTTTGTAGTATTTCTGTCTTGATTAGTTATATAGAGTCATAGACAACCCATACTGGGGCAACTCTACCACAGTTCTTTAATTTGTGCTTTTATAATGCTTGCCTTTTGTCTCACCTTTTGTAGCCTGATCAGAGGTTGGGGCTTTTGCAGTCTCTGGTTCCCCTTGGCAGTGTAGAAGAATTATTGGCAGCATATGATTCGCAACGCAGGGAGCTACCACCACCAGTTACAGTGTGGGAATGGGGTTGGACAAAAAGTGCCGAAACTTGGAATGGAAGGGCAGCTATGCTGGCAGTGCTTGCTCTATTGGTCCTAGAAGTCACCACTGGGGAGGGTTTTCTACACCAGTGGGGCATTTTGCCCTCATTTCGGTGAATCTCTCTCTCTCTCCCCTCCCCCTCCCCGGTGACACAGAAATTAATGGAGACATATGTAAATTTTGTTTATGCATACTGTCGGTGAATCTCTCTCTCCTCCCCCCGGCCCTGGCCCCGCCGACAGAGAAATTAATGGAGACATGTAAATTTTGTTTATGCATACTGTTGGCAGCATCTGTCATACTTGTATGGCATTGGGTCATGCAGCATTATTATGCGTGTCACACTCGTGACAAAACTGACTTGGGTGCAAATAAAAAATGTCATAGTGGTTTTGTTTTGTATACCTACCTGCAAATGGTTTGATCAAAAAAAAGTTTCTTTAGTTTCAGAAAATGGTTTTCGCTTTTAAATTTTGTAAACCATCTTCCGAGTTTAAGCTTATTCTTCCCAAACATCCGGACCACCGTTAGAAGTTTTCTGCTGAACGACGAAAAATATTGTTCAGAAAAATCATTTTTTTGGATGTTGATAATATTTTTTAACGGAAAACATTTTACGTTTAGTTAACAAGTGAAAATCAACCCTTCATCAATCTGTTCATCATAAAGGAAGCTCCCATCTGATTGGTCTACCGGCCCCTCCAGGGCCTCCACAACCTTCCAAGCACAAGACAAGCGTGAGAATGTAGGCTGGCTCAAGATAGGCAACTGGGCTTAGGTTAGTTCAATTCGTATGATATCTTTCCATCATACAAAACATTTTAGATCTAATCTTGGCGATATCAAGAGAAGTGGTGTCAAGGGAAGGGAGGGGCCTATGTTCCGTATCGTTGTTCAATTAGGTATCTAATGAATATGAACAAAAAAAGGAAAAAAAAAAACGTAGAAAGTTCATGAGAAAGTTTCTCTACCAACAAATCCTCAAGACACGGTAAACCACAGCCAACAAATTTGATTGCTCAAAATTGGTAAAATAAATCAATTAACATATCAAAAAAAAAAAAACGGAAACGAAAACACTTAAACCAGCTAACCCACCTAATGCTCCGTTTAACAGATAGGTTGCACCAAGAACTATAACTGTTTTAGCTCATTTGATAAGATTTCTATTTTTAGAAATTTATTTACATTAGATGCTTAATTTCAATTACATAGAAATTATGTTAATGTTTAGGATATACCAGATTTTCACTCAGCCGGCCCAAGTTGATCAGAATGTAGCCCAAGAGCCAACAATTTAGGTTGGGGAGTAATTAGGCCAGAATCACTAACCTCGATCAGGCCGTAGAAGCTAACGTTCCAGTTGTTTATATAACGACTTAGTATATAGCGTAGATGATTACCCTTCCCTACTTCGTTCTAATTGTTCATTAATCTTGGTGGAGAACTAGGCAACGTTTTGAACCTGTTAGTGAGCACGCAATCTAGCACAATACCTGATAACAATCGTAGCTTGGCAGTAGGCAAGAAATTCAGTGTTACAATCGGTTAGGGTTGTACCCGATCAGCATGCAACACTTAGCCAAGGGCATACCTCACTAGGAGACATGAATCTGACACCATGCTTGGCCAAGGTCGTACCCTATCCACGAACGACACTTGGCTGAGGCTGTAATCATTTGCAAGCACTTCACATAAGAGGGACCATGCAACCTATCTAGGTACATACACATTATCATTCACACTCTCTTCTAGTTCTAACTCCCTCTAAGAAATTCATCAATCACCCTTGCTAACTAAAGCATCGAAGACATCCACCGTCGGTATCCTTGACAATCTTCGGTCCTCATTCCTCTCTCTTGCAGACCTCCATGATTTTAGGTTGACCATGTGATCTAACTGCATCATCAGTTGGCTCTATCTATAGTAACGCCTCTATTACTTCTTTAGAACAAAGATCGTATGGTTCAAACTAGATAAATGGATGCCAGAAGAAACGTTATTGATGCCACGAACTAAGGACCTCACAAAAATCAACATCAGAACACTGAGGACCAACATATATCTATAGTTAAGATCAAACTATAGAGTCTCGCCCAAAACATAGACCAAATTGTGTAGCAAAACCAAATGCTAATGCAACAGCTCCTATAGCGGAACCAAGATCCCCTCCATTGCAACGAATTGGAGCCACATCCACATCAAGAGGGAGAAAAAGATGATTTTGAAGCGAGAAGCCAAATAGGGGATAGGATAATGAAGAATGAATGCCAGTCCCTAGAGAGAAATTCGAAAGGGAAGTGGGTGGAGGCAGTTGCAGAGAAACATGGAGACTGGTGGTGGCCATGGGCATGGCCCCCACAAAAGTTATAAAAAACTTGGATTTCTAAGGAGAGCTCTTGAAGCACTCTGCACCCCCTCCACCCTGGGCATTTTTTCCCAAACTATTTTTTTTTTGTTTTTCTGTGAGACATAGTTAGTCTTTTAACTTTGTTTTTCTGTGAAAATTAGTCTTTAAAACAAAAGCAAGACGAAACAAGCTTGCTTTCAAGTCTTACAACTTTTATCTATGAATGGTGATTGTATCAGCATTTTGTAGGTTAGTTTAAGTGGCGTGCTTTCAAGTCTTATTCTGTTTATTCTTATACTACTCTCATGTATATTACGCACTGCAACCACAAAATTGTAAGTTTCAAACTCTAAGTCACTCCAATCTTTAGTTTAGAAGTTCATCTCTACACCGCATTAAACTCGTAAAGGTAAGCACTTCCATTTTTTTTTAATTATTATTATTAGTCTCTTGAGAAAGCAGATATACCCCCTTTGAACTATCATGCAACTTGCAATGTCTCTTTCAAACTTTCAATTGAAGTAATGTCCCCCCCTACCCCTCTCCTAAAAAAAAAAAAACTACCAAGAAATTGCAATGTACCCGTTTTGTCCCACAAAAAGACAAAAAATGCCCATATAAATTCGGGAAAAAATAAAATTAAAAAATAAAATAAAAAATAAAACCCACCAAAAATGATTTAGGCTGTCTTAGGTCATCATTTTTTTAAAAAAAAAAAATTCTAATTTTATTTTTTATTTAGTGTATTTTTGTCATTTGGGGTACATTGCAATTTTTTGGTAGTTTGAGAGGACATTGCTTCATTGATAGCTTGAGGGGTACATTACAAATTACTTGTTAGTTTAAAAGGGGGTATGTGTATTTTTTCCTTTTTTCTTTGTTTCTAAAGGCCGTTTGATTCTCTGCACAT
>FXXK01000714.1:31033-42479 GCA_900184695.1 Betula pendula | reverse complement strand
ATTCTGACAGCATAATTTAAATGAGCCCCCTGAAATGACAAGTAGGCTATTTCGACCCTACAAACTGCCAATATGGTATAAAAATGCATCTCCGTTAGCATCTTCCGTCAAGCTGGATGGAAAATATACCACGTGACGTGCACGTTACAAATCTCGCCCAAAACTTCCAATTTTGCCCTTCGTTGGACATTGTGAAATGCCGAGAAATTTATTATTATTATTAATATTAAACCTTCGTTGACCTCTTCTCTCTACCATTTATTTCCATTAACTTGTCTTCGTCCGTTGTCTGCATCTATCTGCATCTATTCCTCTTGTCTTCGAGCTGCAACGATGTCTACGGCTTCAAGTGCGGTGGACGACAATGGCGAAGCAGTAAATGTTGGTGGAAATGCAGAAAAAAATTGTTCTTCCCTAGCAGGTAGAACCCGATCTCTTGGAAATAAATGCTTATGCGGATTAGAAGCACCAATCAGGACATCTAGGACTGCAGACAGTTATGGTAGAAGATTTCTTGGATGTGCTAATTACAGGGTAAGTAGATAGTGTTTATTTGTTGGGTTTGTAATTAAGTTTTGGAATTAATTAAGGATTATGCGAAATTAGTGATTTTGTGAATGAAGGTAGTGAATGTCATGATTACATAACTCATAAGTTTCCATAAAATATGAATTATGTAAAATTATAGTGATAATGTGAAATATGGGTTTCTGCGTAATTAGGGTTTTCTCAATAAGATGTGCACAAATTGATCAGTCATTCCAGTGTCTTATTATTTGTAGAACCTTGATGATCGTGGTTGCGATTATTTTCTTTGGATTGATAAAGATGTGTGTGAACATTGTACAAGGGTCATGTGGAGGTTGAAAACGAAGGAAGATGCACTCGACAAAGAAGCTAAGCTTCGTGAGGCAAAGTTTGATGCTGAAATATCCGAATACAAGAAGACAGTGGAGATTGAATTGGCCAGAATAAGACTGAAATTAGATGATGAAAAGGGTAAATGTAATGCACTGGCGAAGAACTTGAGGATGGCATTGGCCACTTTTCTGATTTAGCTGTATTGTTGGCTTTGTGTGGTGGTATTCAGAGGGAGAAAGGTTATTGCACATTTGGTAGGACTATATTGCCGTGAAGGTGTTATTTCATGTTAGTTGTTTTTGTGATGTTAGTGAATGGCAAGGAAGGAACAAGTTTGTTGTGTGAAGGTTTTATTTCATTCATGTTAGTTGTTTGTTTTTGTGATGTCAGTGAATGGAAAGGGAACAAGTTTGTTTTATGTAATGTAAATTTGACATCCGTTTTGTATGGTGGAACAAGTTTGTTGTATGTGATGTCAGTGAATGCAGATTATCCTTGATCATGTCAATAAGTTGCTTACATTTTATTGACTTGATTAATGTTGGCATGAAGTCATACATTTTTTGAAATTACATAGCCTATTTGAAGTGATTGTGTTGCTTTAACAGGTAATTTGAAGCTATACACTTTTAAAGACAACTTCCCTTATGCCACACTTAGAATTACAATTCTGTATGAGTAACAATGCATGGCAGTTAAGAACGTATGGTATCTAATTGTGTTGTTTAGAATGGAAAGATTAAAGATGAGTAAATGGATTCCAAATCAGCAAGATAGTTGGATTCCAAATCCAACTCCAAATAATATACACAATCTGCCATATACATTGCACAATCTTTGAGATTTTGTATCAACTAAAAGCTAGTTGAATTCCAAATCCATCCAACAAATAATATAGACAATCTGCCATATACATTGCACAATCTGTCAAATACATTACAAATCCATTTTCATTGGCAAATTCAAAATAAAACAAACAAACATGCAGACTTAGCCTAATATTGTTGTTCCTTACACACAATACAACTAAAAGCTGAGGACATGTCATCAACAAAAAACATTGCCCATTACTACCAAAAAAACAATATTGTTCCAACTGTTCATCCCCTAAACTTTGCAATCACAACTTGTTTATAATATTATACAGACTTATCCAGAACATAGTTGTTTGTATGTACTAATACTTCTGCCATTTCGGCTTCTTTTTCTTCTTTTTGGACTCCATTACTTCAATTGCTTTCTCCACCGTTGGCACAATCCGTTTGCTTCTAGTAATAGGTCTTGATGAGCATGCAGCTGTAGTTTCATTTCCTGGCTCTAGATCAACAACTGGAATGTCTTTTTTCCCGCTACCTGTACCAACTTGACCTTCAACCGATCTGAAAACCTTAGCCTTGATGCAATTCTCCTACCCCTCACAGCAGTTGTCACTTTTGGCCAAGAAGCTAGTTGAGGCCGAGAAATCACATGTGGCTGAGATACAACCTTAGGCTGAGTAAACACTTGAGGTTGAGGAGGTACAACCTCAGGCTGAGTAGACACTTGAGGTTGAGGAGGTCCATACAACCTTACTATGTGGACAGAACCTTGAGACTAAGATGACATAAAAACATGTTAGATACATGATAAAATAAAAACATAAACATAAACATCTACAAATGGACTTTAAAACACAAAAAGTATATACTTGTTTGGAGTACTTACAGTAGTTACACTGACATTGGTCATAGGCTATGATGGTTGTGTTTGAGGAGGTCCATACAGCCTTGTTGTGTGGATAGTGCCTTGGGTTTAACCTCTACCACTAGGACCAGCCCTTGGAGTTGAAAACCCACCCCTAGTCCTTGGTCTATCTCTTACAAATGTTGGAGGACATCCCATACTCAAACCCCTCCCCCTACTTCCAGGTAGTGGAATTTGTAGGTTAACTTGACCCCTAGCCCTACCACTCCTCCTACTTCCAAAAAATGCAGACTATGGATTTTGTGGGGTTGATGTCTGTGGGGCTGATGTTTGCGTGGCTGATGTCTGTGGATCCAATGTTTGTGGATTGACCATTGGCTCACTACTTTGTACCTGCCACAATGAACTTGTCAATATAATGAAGTTCAAATGGAGAAGTATGAAATACTTACAAAAAAAATGGAGTTCAAATGTAAATGTATCACATACTTTAAAAAAAAATGGAGCTCACCTGATTTTGTCCTACACTGCTTGTATCTCCTCTGTAATTGACTGCTTCTCTTCTGATCTGGGGACATGTTTTTGCATTGTGCCCAGTAGCCCTGCATCTGGAGCACCTCATGATAATCCCACCCTTCCTCATCCGATAAGGATTTTTTGGTTCTTCTAATCCTCTTATCCTTACTTTCTTAGGCCTCCCAGGTTGAATTCTGTGCAATGGTGGGTCTACCTTCTCGTAGTTTGTCTTGATCCAATGGTCCTTGCCTGGCATGGGATAAACGATCTCATCGTACGCCTTCTTATACATCTCCATAGTGTATGCATCGTCCACATAGTCCTCGGGGTTTGCATTATCATACCAAATAGCAGACATTGCATGTGCACATGGGATTCCTGTCAAGTCCCATTGTCTGCAGCCACATGTTCTTCTAATCAAATTCACCACATATTGTTTTGACTTGTATGTTACTTCGAACAAACCATTCCCTACATATGTGCTGTAGCAATGGCTGGCCTCTTCTCCAATTTCATCCAACTTTGTCACTATCCTTGGACAAATCCTACCAGTCATGGTTCTTATGCCATCCCACTTTGTTTGATATCTCTTCATCAGCTTCTTCCTTATCATTTCTAACATCGTTATTATCAGCTGGTCTCGCACCTTCAAAATGTATGAGTTGAAACATTCGCTGATATTGTTCACTAACAGATCACACTTGGGGAATGTGTTGAACCAAGCCCTAGACCACGAAGTTGGGTCAATCTTTGCCAGATAGTCATATGCGTCCTTACTTATTCCCTTGAGTTCCTCCATTTCTCTCAGAAAATCAGCTTCAATGTATGCTGAAGCCGCAGCCCATAACTTGTCTTTCAAGACCACGCCACGATGACCTACATCTCTATAGTTTGCATACAAGTGTCGTACACAAATCCGGTGGTCAGCTTCTGGAATGACGGCATCAAAACTCGGTACCAGCCTCTACAATTGTTAACAAGAATTAGAATAGTTTTGGACATATTGTAGAAGATAGTAGTGTGTATAACTGGGATGTTCATCAGTGCAGAATGCTACAAGTTGCTATAGCTACTAAAGACTCGTGAAATTAAAATCAACTTTGCAGATTCATAGGTGGTAGAATATGTTTTCCTTATGGGAGTATGGTCCTGATCTCTCTTTATTGCTTGACTTAGGTGATTGGATTGTCTTCCTTTAATTTCTGGATATGATTTTGGTTGGGATTATAGATTTGATTTCTGTTTTGACATTTGGCTTATTAACCTAAACTTACAGGTTGGTTGAGCTTAAAAATTCTCATGGAATTGGTATGTCACGCAATATTCTCAAGGAAAGAAACTAGTGTTATTATTATTCTGATTTATATGAGTATGTAGCACCAAGTAGTTTCAGTCAAAATTTTTTGGTATGATGTCAAAGTTGTATATAATACAATGATACACGGTCTATTTACAGTGTATGAGAATACTATAAAGGAAACGTGTGAATGTACATTTAGGACAATTGAAAGTTGACCTTAAATGGTTTTTGCATTATCATAGTCCTATTTGTGAATTGTGATGAATCTATTAAGCACACACACGCGTGGGGAAAAACTATGCTATTTAAACATTTTTTATTTATTTTTTGAGATGAGAGAGAATAAAAAATAAAAGAAGAGTTAGATCCAAATGTAAGGAGCTTTTTAGTTGCATTTTGGTTTTTTTTTTCCTTTTATTTTTTAAATATTCTGAAACTTTATTAATAAATTTATGGGAGAGAATTTTGCACTACAAGTGTAAAATGCTAATTGGATGGTGCATAATTAAAGCAATTAAGAAGAGATCAATTTTGGAAACAACAAATTTCTAGACATTTTTTCAGCATCTAAAACAGTTGTCTAGTTCATAGATCACTATGCAATTAAATCCAATACAAAACAAAACAAAACATAATTAAAAAAAAAAAAGATTGGTAAAGAATCATTACCTTTTGACGATCTGAAATAAATGTCCATTCTTGTGCAGGGGGTTTAGGTCTGCCAAGGTCTGATAGCAAGGTTGCCAGAAACCATGTCCAACTGTCTTTCACTTCCGCCTCAACAACTGCAAAGGCCATTGGGTACATGTTGTTATTGCCATCTCTCGAAGTTGCGGACAGAAGTTGCCCCTTAAAAGGCCCTTTCAGAAAGCATCCATCTAACCCGATAATTGGCCTACATCCAACTAAAAAGCCTCTCTTCATGGCAGCCAATGAGAAGTGCAACCTTTGAAATTTTGCAGGACAATCAGGTAAAGGTCTCTCAACCATCATCAGCACACAAATTCCCGCATTTGTTACTCTGACTGTTTCACAGTAATCCCAAAGCCGATTGTACTAGACCTTCACTTTTCCTTGAATAGCAACTTTAGCTAGTCTTCTAGCCCTATACAATACTGCTTTAGGGGTATCCACACCCCATTTATCTTTGACTTCTCCATGCATTGCAGCCAAAAAGGCATATTGGGTTGTGCTCTAAACTTCTCAAGTAATTTGTTTGCAATTGTGTTCTTATGCCTCCTTGTACATTTGTGTTTGGGCTGGTAAGATCTAATTTCAAATGACTCCTCATCCCTACATTTACGGCCATACACCATATACTTACAACCTGGATCTCTGCATACCACAATACATCTCGCGAGATAATTCTTCTTAAAATATACATCCTTCACCTTTCTTAGATTGTTGTCTCTAACAGCTTCTCTAAACAACTTGATCGAGGGGAATTTTTGCGCCACACACAACTGCGGGTTATGTAGGTCAGAGGGGTGGAACTCAGTATGCCTAGGTTTACATGCAGGTTGAGATACTACCTCACACTCTTCATCACTATTGGGGGGTGATGTAAGGATGTCACTTCGTGCCATGTCTGAGTCTTGACCATCATCATATCCAGCAATATTTCCACCCTCAAACAACTTATCACCCACATCCTCGCTCTCTTCAACACTATCTTCACTACCCTGTTCAAAGTCCTCATCACTCTCATCACTCTCATCACCCTCACCACTCTCACCACCCTCACCACCCTCATCACCCTCTCCTCCCCCCTGAGTGCTAGGCCTATCAACCTCATTATCTTCGTCAAACAAGTCAGGTTCGTTGACCTCATTCCAATATGGGTCATCTCTATCAATCCTACCATTCCCATCAGCTTCTGTTTCTTCAGCCTCATCATCAACCAAATAATCATTTTCATTAGATGTACGCTCTACAAACGAGACAAGGTACAACTCAATAACTGGTACATCTTGATGGACTTCAACCATGTTAACCACATCATGGTCAGATGAAATTAATTGCAGCCCACTTTGCATACTACTACCTGGTACTAAGTAATACACTAGGTCATTTGGTTTGTATCCATAGGTTTTAACAATTCTTTCAATCTCAAAAAATGACAAATTATCCGCATCATACTTCTCCTTATACACATCTACTTCACCCCCCCACATATGTGCACATAAAATGCCTATTTATCTGACCCCCGTAATGCACCTCGAAGACATACTCCCAACCCGCCATCCTAACCACATAATAAATAAAAAAATTTAACAAGTGTGAAAGAAAAGCCTATTTATAATATTCAATTGTATGCTATAGTATGAATTATTTATTACAAAGTAAGACAAAATTATGACATCCGTATGGGACCACACTCAAACAGACATATAAGTACAGTCCACATTCATCCCTAAGATGGAAAAATGCTATATTTTCCCCAAGTGTTAAATGCCTATTTAATGTATAAAAAGGATGTCATAGGATGCTGTATAGTCAAACTCACGAAATAAGATAATGGAGAAAATATAATTATATGACATCAGTAGGGGACCACAACTTTAGGGATTCAACAACAAAATAATCAACTTTATGCACATGGGGCCAATTAAAAATCAAATGTTATACAAAGCTAAGGACAAACATTATCATCGGTCACTAAAGAAAGCAAACAAAAAAAAAGGCATACATTTCATCCCATGGTCCGACAGAAAATCTATGGCATTTCAACAAAGGGGCTTTCCATGGAAATCATAACCCCTAACTAAAAAAACATTAATATGCTTCCAATTATATCAATTTTTGTTAAAAAACATAAACCCTAACTTAACTTCAGACATTTTTGTAATGGGTATTCATAAAATTTGGACGAAATCCCTAATTTAAAAGTCGTGTAGTTACCCTCAGTGGCCGAAAACACAGATGTCGCAGTGAAATCGAGATCTGCTACGTCTTTGCAAATATCGCACTTCGAATATGTTTGTCTTTGTCTGCTACCTTGGAGAGCCAAGTTGCAGAGAGTTGAAAAGGATGGTGAAAAGGATGGATAATGCGTGGACTTAGTGGTGTCCATGCATATTTCTTTGTCGAAGTAATTTTTTGTCTGAAGGGTATATCAGTTATTTCACAGCCATTTCCATGGGTTCATGCGTCGGTTGATAAATATCTGAGGGCATTTCCGTCATTTTATCCATTAAACATTCATTATACAATCCAAGGGCTTTCTCGGCATTTCACAATGTCCAACGAAGGGCAAAATTGGAAGTTTTGGGCGAGATTTGTCACATGCACGTCACGTGGTATATTTTCCATCCAGCTTGACAGAAAATGCTAACGGAGATGCCTTTCTATACCATATTGGCAGTTTGTATGGTCGAAATAGCTCACTTGTCATTTCAGGGGGCTCATTTAAATTAGGTTGTCAGTATTGGAGGCTTTTTTATATTTTTCCCCATATATTTTGTATACAGTAGACCATGGTATATAAAGAGTAGAGGTGTACAAGCGGTTATCTACATCCGCTCCGCTAGGGCTAGTTATGGCGGTTATTCGCGATTAATTACATCCCTACTTGTATACCCCTATTAAAGAGAATAAATAAATTATTTTATTAACATTTTAGTTTGGCCCCCTAAAAAATGAATTCTTGACCATGACATTGTGTGGAGGAGTCTAAAGCAGCTAGCCACGTGGACGTGTGGCTCAAGGAAATGTAGGCCAAGCTAGATAGAATGATGGAGGCCATGAATGGGAAAAAATTGACAATTGTGGATGACCTTTTTTAGAAGACAAACTTGTCACACAAAAAAACCCCTTGGACCATTTCAAAACTTACAAAGCCTGCATGCACTTGCAGGCAATTCCCAACAAGATTATGTGTAGGGCCTTCCCTACCATGCTAAAGGGACTAGTTCGAAGATGGTTCAACAAATTGAGGCTAGTGTCGATCACTCTTTCACTGAGCTCTATAGGTTATTTGTCGGATATTTCTTTGGGGGACAAAGATAGAGGAGATCGGTGACGTACCTTCTGAACATCAAGCAGAAGGACAAAGAGTCCCTCCAAGACTACATGCCCTATTCAATCGGGAGGTGTTGTACGTGGATGACCCAAATGAGAAGGTGGTCCTGACGGCCATTATGGGACGATTTCAACTCTTAATTTCATGTTCTCTATTGCCAAGAACCCACCCACTAACATGGCAAAATTCCAAGGCAACTAATAGTCTAATATAACTTATGACTTCCAAGGTAGAAACTGCAACAGATCAAGAAGAGCTGGATGATCAATAATATTCTCAATGCTCGACCACATGAACATGTGTGACATGGGAATGAGAGACAACTGATGTTATATCCGAGATATGAATAGAGGATTTTATTAATTTGTTTATGTAAATGACTTAGTGGAATTAACAACCATGAGTAAGATAGTAATTGAAAGTAAGAAGAATGGACAAAACACACAGAAAAAGTTTCAAGAAGTTATTCCACTCAAATCTGTAATTTCAGAATGACCTTGTTGGATTAAAATGATCATAAATTTTAATCCCAAACTCTAATTGTAGTAAAATGTATGTCATTGGAAAGCTAACTCAAAATTCTACAACTTTGTGGTTTTTGACTTTTTCCAATTCTACCGTTTTGGGGGTCAAATTATCCTGCCAGTAGGCATCGTCCGCAGGAGTAGTGATTTTCCATTCGAATCAGAAATTTCAGACTGACCTTATTGGATTAAAATGATCATAACTTTTGACTCAAAACTCTGATTAAGGCAAAATTTATGTCATTAGAAAGATAACTCAAAATTATACAACTTTGTAGTTTGTGACTTTTTCCAATTCCATCGTTTTGGGGGTCAAATCAGCCTGGCAGTAGGTGTCATCTGCAGCTCATCTGCAGATACGTCCGGACAAAACTTACTGCCTATCAGACAGTAGCTTCCGTCTGCAGCCCATCCGCAGCGAGGTCCGGACGCTGTGAACAGTAATGCCATATAAATGGGCTGAAACACGAATTTTTCAGCTCATTTTCTCATTTTTCTGAACTGGAACGAATTGGAGCTCTCCCCTCTCTCCTAGGGTTTGCTCTAAACCTTAAGAAAATGACCTTTTAAGGCTTGGGTTGTGATTTCTAACACCGGTAACGCATTCCTCGGTGTTAGATTATCGTTTCCACCAATCATTTGAGGTAAATTTTCAAACAATTGTCTACTTTCTCAAGATTGAGCTATACACCTCATGCATGTTGCTTAATCTTGATGATTTGTCTAGGAATTTGTTATATTTGTGGAGTTTGAGCGTTGGATCGAAGTTCCAAAGACCGGGCTTCATACTTTCGAGGTAGGTGTCCAAGTTAGCTAAGTTAGTTGGGTTTTGCTTAGAGTTTTATAAGTTAATCCTAGAGATTCTCTATGGGTTAACTTTGTTAGCATTTAAATTGTGTTTTGAGCTTCATATATGATATGGGTCTCAATTGGGCTAGTGCTTATAAGGTTGCAAGCATTCATTGTTGTATAGACGTATATTTTGAGCAATGAGTTATGCCTTATGATCACATGCAATGATGTATTACAGATTTGTGTGATTAAGACTTGTCATTAGTGTCAATTGTTAAGCATCGAGCGAAACAAGTGAGTATAATTACTCACTGAGAAAAGATACTATTTTTATACTTTCAAAGATGTTATTATATTCGAGCCAATTGTATGTTATGTTAGTGTTTTTATATGATGATATTTTGATGCTTTGAATATGTTTAGAAATGTTTGATGGAATCTGATTATGAAATAATGTTAAAGATTACATGATTATGAAAGAAAGAAAAAGAGATGTTTATTGCATGAGAATAAGTATGTTTTCGAAGGAGCGTAATGCTACGATGATAGTAAAGTGATATGTTTTTCGAAGGAGCGTAATGCTCCGATGATAGCAAAGTGATATGTTTTCGAAAGAGCGTAATGCTCCGATGATAGTAAAGTGAAATGTTTCGAATGGGTGATTAGCCCTAATGATAGCAAAGTGATATGTTCTCGAAAGAGTGTGATGCTCCGATGATAACAAAGTAATATGTTTTTGAAGGAGTGTAATGCTCTGATGATAGTAAAGTGATATGTTTTCGAATGGGTGATTAGCCCTAATGAAAGTGAAGGGGGGATTAGCCCTGATGAAAGCAAAGGGGTTAGCTACCCTGATCAAAGTGAAGGGATGTAATGTCTTGATGAAAGTGAAGGGGTTTAATACCCTGATAATAGTAAAATGATATGTTTTCGAATGAGTGTAACACTCTAATGAAAGTAAAAAGTTATGTTTTCGAAGGGGTGTAATACCCTGATGATAGTAAAATGATATGTTATGAAAAGTATGAGTATGAAAGCATGCATGGCAGGTTTATGTTTTGATGAAATGTATATGTATCATGATTTATGGAATTCTATGCCACTTTCATGATTTGAGATTGTATATGTAGTATGTTCCAAACAAATTTCATGACTATAGTGTTTACTTTATCAACTATGTCATATTTCTATAAACAAAATGTTATAAACTAAAATGTAGCTGTTATTGTAAACTAAGTAGAAAACGAAAGATTGGCTCATTGTAAAAACTTAGTGATTTCTTATACCACTGAGACCGTGGACTCATATATCCACCTGGGCGAATGTGGTTAAATCCATGATCGCCTTAGATGATGATGATGTTGCAGGAACTGAGGATCTTGATGAAGATCCAGTGGCTGCGTATTTGGGTTATGATTGATGGCGGTGTACGCCGGATGCATTTTGTATAGACTATGGTAGTCTAGCTTTTGTTTTACATCGTGATGTTATATATGTGTAAAACTGATCGATGTATTTTGGCTAGGCCGTATGTGGCATTTTTGATAGCCCTTCTGTTGATGTACAAGACTTAGAATATAAAACTGTTTTATATATTATGTTAGCTCCTTATGTTATATTACTCGCATAGTGTTATTTATTTAGTTTCCTTGCAATATTATGATTACTCTGATGTGATATGCTCATATTATGAGATAATGATGGCTTGTACGCATGTACGCCACTGTGATGATGCGGTTTCATATATAT
>FXXK01000714.1:12218-30667 GCA_900184695.1 Betula pendula | reverse complement strand
ATCGAGGATATGGCATAAAGGATAACTCCCCACTACGTCGTCCTAGTTGTCCTATTATTTTCAGTGAGGAACCAAGCAACAACCTTAACTTGCCAGTGATTATGCAATCTGACACATAACATGGTAATAGTCACAACAAGACAATAGACAAAGAATTTAGCGCCATGATTGGTCAGGGTCATACCCCATCAATAGGTGATACCTAGCCAAGGGCATACCTTGCTAGGAGACACAAAATTTGACGCCACGCCGAGCTAACGATGTACCCTATTAGTGAACAACACCTGGCAAAGGTCATGTGAATGACGCCATTCGTAGGCACTTTACATAAGAAAGGTGTTGGAGCATGGCCGAGAGATTCGTTCCAAATGCGTTCTAAATTGGTTCGAATGCTGGGTTTTTCCATATGGGCATTCAAACGAAGCTTTGGCAATTTGAACGAGTTAATTCAAGAGAGGTGCATTCCAATTTAGTTTGAACAAGGATGTGTCATAATGTGCAGTTCGAACATAATTTTTACATGTTCGAATTGTGTGTGTTTTCGAAGGATTTCTGAGGGTTATATGTGAGAGGCATTCGAACTGAAATTTTTCTGGTTCAAATGGGAGACCACAAATTAGACTATAAATAGTTAAGATACGAATTTGTAGCTCATTTTCTCCCAATTCTCTCTCTCTCTCTCTCTCTCCTAGGGTTTGAGCCAAACCTTAAGGATTGGATTCAAGGAGGTTTCTAACGCCAAATCTAACACTAGAAACGAGATTCTCAGTGTTGGGACATTATTTTACTGATTGGTTTGAGATAAATTCATAAACCCTTAATTTTTTATGAGTTGGGTAAATTTTTGGTGTAAAGTTAGGAATATAAATTCCTAAGATTAACTTGGGGCTTTCTTGTGTAGTGGATTTCTACGCAATATCCAAGTTACGGGTGTTTGATCAATTGAGATAAGGACGAAACCCTAATTTTTATAGTTTGAGTTACTCTGGGAGTTTTGATATTAAAACCCTAGGTTTATTATTGGGATGGGCTAATCGCATGTAGAGTGATAATTAAACTTAGTTTTTCAATGAGTTTCATAGATGGTTGGAACTTAAAGTGTTTGGGTGCCAATGGGTCATACTAGAGAAAGAGTTGTGT
Source organism: Betula pendula (assembly GCA_900184695.1). Classification (NCBI taxonomy): domain Eukaryota; kingdom Viridiplantae; phylum Streptophyta; class Magnoliopsida; order Fagales; family Betulaceae; genus Betula; species Betula pendula. The sequence goes on along the minus strand of FXXK01000714.1, from coordinate 29,527 downwards.
TATAGATGTGAAGTTTATGGTATTTTGCAATGTGATAAGCAGTGAGAATTTCATGGGCTTGAGTCTGGAATCCTTTTCGAGCAATACCAAGGATATGTAAGTATATTGCTTACTGAGGATGATACTACGTTTTTAAGGTTTTAATGATTTAAAGCAAATATATTACTTACTGTGGAAAAAAAATACTTTTAATTCTTTTTAAAGCATGAAAAAATATATGCTGATAGAGTCGATTGTATCTTATAATGATAAATCTTTTACAAGTACTTTTGATGATTTCACTTGGAGTTAAGTTATGCTTTATGAATTGTATTGAAGAAATGATGTTATTTGTTGCATGTACATTAAGGAAAGGAAAGAATGATTTAATGGCATGCATCACGAACATATACATGAATGCATAGTGTGCGTAAAGGAATAATGGAATAAGGGTAATAAAGTATAAAGGTATGACGAGCAGGGAGAAAGCCCCTAATGAAAGCCAGTCTCACCCATTCAACAAAAGGGTTGGATGAGCAGTTTATCTTCTAGCATTCTTTTGTTGAGAATGATTGAGAATGAGACGAATCTAAATTTTGATAAATTCAATCATGTTGTACCACATCACTTTCTAAGAGTTTTTTTTATAAAATATTTTGTAAGCCTAGCAATTTATCTTCTAGCATTACAAAACAAGATACAAGCTTAGCCCTCTTGACGTTTAACTTATAAGCATTAGAAAATGAGTATGCTACACACACTTTTTGATGTGAATTTTAAAATCATTAGTAGATTTGGAATTAATTACTATTGAAATTTTGATCCAATGATAATTTTAAAAGTCACATCAAGATGTAATTGTCAGGTCTGTGTGTTATGTGTTATTTATTGTGATGACGTTTCCATTGTGTATTAGTGATCTCTAATATGATATAATATTTATATTCATGTTATGAGATTTGATGTACATGTGTTGTTATTGTGATGATTCGACTCTTGCTATAAAGGGGCAAGGTTAGGGTCTCCACATTACCATCTTCTAGTAGTTGTCATAAAGCGAGAGCTTTTGGTTCTCCCCATCCTCCCCCACAAGGGAAAAGAAAAAAGTTAATTACCTTTTTTCCTCTTGAACTACTACTCATTTTGCAAGTTGCCCCCATGAATAACAACATTTTACACTCAACCGCATTAACTATCATTTTGTTACAAAAAAATCCCAAGTCATTAAGGAATCTCATTAAATAAGATGGAATAAACGTTTTTTACACATAAAATGACGAAAATACTCTCAAATAAAAAAAACAAATAGCACAAAATAAAAGTAAAAAAAAAAATACAAAATTTAAAAATTAGAATAAAAAAAATTAAGAATTAAATAAATATAAAAGCTAAAAAAAGCTTACACTCAAAAATGAAAAAAAAAAAAAACGAGTTGTCGTTGAACCACCACCATATGTTTTGGGGTGGATTGGCCACCCCCGAACAATGCTTGGGGGTGGCTCGACCACCCCCCTCAAGGGTGACTTGACAACCCCAGGGATGGTTCGACCGCCCCCACCACCGCTCCCAGGTACTGGAGGATGGTTTGTCACCCTAAACTACTTGGGGGTGGTTTAGCCACCCCTAGGTGGCTTATTTTATTATATTTTTTCTTATCTTGATGGCTTTTTTTTTCTTTTTGAATTTGTTTAATTTTAAGGGTATTTATGTGTCCTTATTTATTATTTATTATTTTTATATATTTTTATTATGAGTGACACATGTCATAATTTCATTGGATAATGATGTGACATTACTAACGGAATTAGTCGTTTTTTTGAAGGATTTTGATAGTAAGTACTAACTTTTTATTTTTTTTCATACCTCATGGAGCTTTCATAATATTTTAAATCCAAATGAACTTATTGCAAATAAGTGAAACCTAAGGACTGATTTTGTGATTTTTTCTTTCTTTTATATTATATTATTATATATATATATATATTATATATATATATATATATAATATATATATATATATTTTTTTTTTTTTTTTTTTTTTTTTTTTTTATAACTATTCATTATCCCTTGCTAGTCTACCATTCCTCTTGTAACACCGACAACTTGCCTTGAAAATAAATCCGAAAAAAAGGGGGGGAAAGTATGTTAGAAATTCCTATTGTCTTGCGCTTTTTGACATTGAGATCCAAGTTTCAAATTATGTCACATTCAGAATCTTTGATTTCAATATTTGTAAATTAAGACTTCCGTTAGTATTTTTTTGTCAAATAGATGAGAGAAACGATAAAAAAAAAAAAAAAAAAAAAAAAAGGCTTTTGGGAAAACTTTATTTTGCCCCCTGACCTTATAAGCAATTTTTAATCTCCCCAACTTTAAAGATTTGCAATGTAGAGTTCTAATCTATTAGTTCTTTTCATTTACCACACCTATTAGAATTTTCTGTTAAATCTAACAAATGACACAAAAATGACCAAAATATCTCCTTTAAAAAGAAAAAATCCAAAAAAAAAAAGAAGTGAAAAAAAAAAACCTTGGCCGTCTTTTTTATTTTTTATTTTTTTTATTTAAGGGCATAATTGTATTCTTTTAAATATTTGGGGGGTATAATGGACATTTTACATGTTATTTGTTTAAGTTAACAAAAAATTTATACGATGGAGAGTAAATGCAAGGGGCTGAAAGATTAGGGCTCGCTTGTTAATGTATTTTAAGATTGCTTTTTGTTTTTTATTAAAAATGCAAAAATATTAACAAACAACTCAATACACAAAATACTCAAAATTATTTTCACATTTATGTCACATCACAACTAAAAAAGAAAAAGCACATTATAAAAAGCAGTGGCAAACGAACCATAAAACCTACATTGCAAATTTTTAAAGTTTAGAGGCGGTGAGTGGAGACTAAAAAATTTCAATTTGTAATGAATAATTATTATTATTATTTTTTGTTATTTATTTGGAGGAAAATACCAACGGAGGTCTCGACTTATAAATATTCAAAGAACAAGTCTTAATTCATTAATTTGAAAACTAAGTAATTGAGGCCTAAAAAAAACGAAAAGATAATATCCATTGAAGAGCAGGAGCCACACAAGATTTATGAAAAGTACGTCAGAAGAGAATCAATTTTTTTTTTTTTGAAGTGCAGAAGAGAATCAATTAGCAACACAACACAATCCCCTTTTTGGCCATATACTGCATGTTACTATATATCGACAACAATAAGAGTCATGTGCATGGGATAACTAGCTCTCAAGTAACGTATTCCTCACCATATCCCTCTCTCTCTCTCTCTCTTTCTCTCTCGATCTCTCTCTCGAGGATTCTTGAGGAAGAGATGAGACATTCTTGCAACCCACTTCGCTCTTCATTTTTGGTTCTCTTATTACTCGTGATTATACCTTTCATTCTTATATTTGGTTTCTTGAGGTTTTATTCTCCACCTAATTCCTCTAAACAAACCACTACTACTTCTGAGTTGCTTGAAGCAGCAGCATCAGCTCCCATATCAGCTCCTCCATTTACTTCTCCTCCTCCTCAATACAAAATTGGAGAAGTCTCAGAAGCACCAACAATATCTACATCAGAATTATTAGCTCCTGCTCCATCACCTGATCTCCTCATTGTAACAATCATGCATGCACTCTTAATTACCATTTTATTCAACTATTTTAATTAATTAATTTCCTTCTTCTTTGATCTTTCACGAATATTATGTTAATGATATATTTTTTTCCTTTTCTTTTTTTTTATTGTATTGAAGCATGAAGGATTTAATGAAGGTTTGTTGGAGACTTCTAAGAGACGGAACAGCTGGTCGAGGAAAATTGAAGCAAGTTTGGCTAAGGCCCGGTTAAATATAAGAGAAGCTGCTCAAGTCCGGAATTTGACATCAACGGGTCAAGACCCGGAATATGTTCCTCAGGGCCCCATATATAGGAATCCAAATGCTTTCCACACGTATTCTCTCAACTCCTTGCCCTTTTTCTGTCTTTATATCAACTGTTTTAATTATATATAACCCAAAATTTATTTGGACAGGTAGGTTGGTTCTATATGGATTTTTTCACAATATACTGTTCAAATTACTAGAGATCTCAATCCTTCAAACTAACCTCAATCGAGTCATTCAACTAACTCGACTTTGTCCTATAAAAATACTAAAAAAGCAATCATAGATTTGGAAAATTGTATTTAGAAATCTATTCTTGTATAAGATAGGTGAAACCGAGAGAATCACTTTATGGTCTAGATCAGATTTATATATATATAATAATATATATATATATATGTGTGTGTGGTGTGTGTGTGTGGTAGTATTTACATGATGAATATGTTGTCACATTAATTATTTAAAATTTTAAATAATGTAGCACTATATACACCGTTATGACAAAATCTAAACCACGAAATGAATTCTCTCTAATTTTCAATCAACTATTTTTTTAAAAAAAAAATGAAAAATGTTAATAGTATAGGAGAGGATATAGGCAATAGAAAGTCAATGTTTTGAATGTAATTATATGGACAATATATAATTAATTCGTTTTAATCTAAAAAAAAAAAACATATATATTGTAGGAGTTATGCAGAGATGGAGAGGCTGTTGAAGGTGTATGTATATGAGGAAGGGGAAGCCCCATTATTTCATAATGGTCCGTGCAAGAGTATATATTCCTCTGAGGGGAAGTTCATCAGTGAAATGGAGAAGGGAGGAGTTTATCGTACTAGAAATCCTGATGAGGCCCTCGTCTTCTTCCTTCCATTCAGTGTGGTCTTCATGGTTCACCACCTCTACGTCCCCGATTCAAAAGACATTGATCCCATTGGACGTGTTGTCGTCGATTACATTGATGCCATTGCCTCTAGACATCCTTTTTGGAATCGAAGCCTTGGCGCTGATCATTTCATGCTCTCTTGCCATGATTGGGTAAACATTCCTATATACCCAAATCTTTTTCATTTTTTTCTTTAAAAAAAAAAAAAAATCCCATTTTTGTTTTCATGATTGGGTCCCATATGAGATCTCTCAGATTTGCTGTCCAAGCAATTATATTTGGAATGACTTGCTCTATTAGCATTACTAAAGTTCTTTTTTTTTTTTAGTTGATATCCTATCTGCAGGAATGACTTCTTGTCTTGGAAATGCTAAAAGTTGTTTTTCAAAAGAAATCCTAGCTGTCTTTTGGAATAACTTGTTCTGTTGGAAATTAGCAAAGCTCTAAATGTATTGATATCCTGTGTTTTGGAATATCTACAGGGGCCGAGGGCGTCTTCCTTTGTTCCAAATTTATTCCACAAGTCCATAAGAGTTCTGTGCAATGCTAATACTTCTGAAGGATTCAATCCTGCCAAGGATGCATCCCTTCCGGAAATTAATCTTCTGACCGGCAAAATCACCGCCGGGTTGGTTGGTGGTCTACCACCTTCTCGCCGATCTGTTCTTGCTTTCTTTGCTGGCCGTTTACATGGCCACATTAGGTACCTGCTTCTAGAGCAATGGAAAAACAAAGACCAAGATGTGCAGGTTTATGACCAACTTCCTCCTAATGTGTCTTATAACTCAATGTTGAGGAAGAGCAAGTTCTGCTTATGCCCAAGTGGGTATGAAGTAGCAAGTCCAAGAGTTGTGGAGGCAATCTATGCTGAGTGTGTGCCAGTGTTGATTTCTTCTGGCTATGTGCCGCCTTTTAGTGATGTTCTAAACTGGAAGGCATTTTCTGTGCAAGTGGACGTGAAGGACATACCAAATATCAAAAAGATATTGATGGGTATATCTCAAAGACAGTACTTGAGGCTGTACATGAGAGTAAAACAAGTTCAAAGACATTTTTTGGTGAATGCACCTCCTAAGAGATTCGACGTTTTCCACATGACTCTTCACTCTATTTGGCTCAGAAGATTGAACATCCAAATTCAAGACCAATAACCATTGATGAATACATTAGAAAATCTTGGAGTTATCATTGGATTGGTCCCCTCAGGCAGCAAGGAAAGTAGAAAAGCTCTTGAGAAAATTTCAGAATAAGAGATAACACCAAAGATGTAGAGAGTAAGAATTAAACGATTATTGCAATTCTTTTATTTGATTAAACCAGTTCAATCATTGTGCAGTTGTTAATTTGTTTAATGGATTACTAAGATATTATATTTGTACCTTTTCAAGTCAAGTCTATAATTAACAAACATTAATCATGTTTATTCCAAATTCAGAATGATCGTTGGAGGTCCATTTTTATCTATTGCACAATGATATTAGCAGAAAGAAATTGTCATAGTACAAATTGTAGATTACATGCAAAGCGCCATACAAGTTCGAACATGTGATGTACTACTTCAGAATCCACTATTTTTTGAGATTGTGGCATCAAATTATTAAACATTATGCACACAAATTGGTAAATCCTAAGGTCACAACATTAAACGCTTTAATTATCTGATTATTAGATAAGGATGATAGATACTGCTTAACTGATTCGAAATTCTCCACTTGCATGAACTTCTTTGACCCTCTTGTCATACTCGTCTTCTTCGTCCTCTTCTTCCTCCACCTCTGCATCTATGTCTCCGATGTCTTCCTCATCTTCTGCTCCCCAGCCGAAGCCCCTGATAGGCTTAGATGCTGGAGGCGGGTTTCTGGCCTCCCCTACAATTTTCATTATCTCATCCACGCTTTGAAGTGAATAGCTTGGATTGCCTCTCTGGTAATAGATAGCTTGAGCAGACTCCGTTAGCTCCCTTGGCATGTTCTTTACAAACCATGGATGGTTCTTGATTTCTTTGATTGAAATTCTCTGCAAAACCAACAGCGCAATGGAAATCACCTCAGCACAGTGGTAGACATCCTAGTACTCAACATTAAGTTAAGTTACTTTATTATGATAGATATAATATCCTATCTTAGCTATCTTAGCTATGCCTCAAAAGAGTAATGTGTTTCAAGACACACTTGTTTTACTAATTAGATTAAGCTACTCAATATGTAAGCATAAATTAGACGTCACACCAAAAGTCCCCTTTTCATATTAGACATTCTATCAGTGGCCAGCAAAACAGATGTGGTACACTATATGCTAATAAGGGATATGAACTTCATTTCAAATCATTGGAATGAGTCTTTAAGATAAGAAAACCAAATGACAGACTTATGGTTGGCATGTTCCATCAGAAAGTATCCCTTTTTTTTCATTTTTATTTCTATTTTTTATTGTTGCTTGAATCTATCAGAAAGTACTAATAATAAGTCCTGAAGCCTCCAAAATTTATATGGAAACATTTCCATTAACTTTAAAGAGTCCTCAAGATCTTGCCCAGAATTTTTAAAAAAAACAAAAAGAAAAAAAAAAGATGATACAAAAAAAAGGAGTTCTCAGTTTTTATACTGTCAAAAACGGAGTAGAGCCCTTCGAATAACTTGTATCCCCAAGCTATGCCAACTAAAGCCAACATGTAGCAGCCCTAAAAGCAGCATGTGATTTCAACTCTATGAATTGTTTCAAAATCATTATAACTAAATTGTGAGAGACAACATAATATTCTGAGAAACAGCTTCTAGAATATATATTATGAGGTTATGTGGTTCAACAAGCAAAGCTGAGCATTCTGCCTTTGCGGCAGATTGTGACAAGCTGAACCAAGAGAAGCCTTCTATTGTGAGTGTAAGTGAGTGTTGTATCCAGCACCAAGGAGAAGCAAACAAAATCAGTAGCTAGTATACAGAATTGGACCTAAACCTAAAAGCTTAATTTTTGGGGTTGAAGTTGTGTCTAACATGTATATCATCAGACTAGGTAAACCCTCTAGGCATCTCTCTCCTTCAGCAAATTTGTATCAGAGCTGATAGTTCAGCTAGGGCAAAGTATCTTGGCCTCGACATATTTGGCATATAGCTCCATTGAGAATGTTGGTGACTATTGGAGCAAGTTGCGTTTGGTGACTATTGCATTTGGTGCCACTACTGTATGCATGATACTCTAGAATTTGTGAAGGACTCACATGAAAGAGGGAGTAGGTCGATTTTATAGAGGCTCACATGTAAAGTGGAATTAATTCTAAGGAAGTGAGTAGTTGATATATATGATTGGACCCAAACCTAAAAGCTTAGTCTTGGAGTTGAGGTGGTGTCCAACATTATATCAACAGGTTCTTATAGGACTCTTCAGGAAATTCTCTCAACAAACACCATCTGAGTGGACTTGGTCTGGACTGGAGCTTGAAAGGATCAAGTTTCTGAACAGGACCCCTACTTTATGTTAAAGCCATCTAAAATTAGATTTGAGGGAACCCTAATAAAAGCGATCATACTCGGAAATGTTTAATCACTATTGCTAAGCACTAGCCCATGCAGTTGTGGTGTTATAAGGGATGCAAAGGGTCCAAACATGGGATCTTTAAAACCCAGTCTAATAGAATATGAACCTGAATATCAAGTGCATAGAGCATTCCTAGTGGACTCAGCAGATTTTACTAGCCAATTTAACTAAAAATCACTTTTCTCTATTTTAACCATCAACTTTTTAAAACATCCCTAGCAGCCTCAGCAAATTAACTATCCACTATCACTATTCCATTTAAATATTATTTTTCAAAGATCTCTTTATTCTTTCTCAAACATTTATATTTTTTGAATGTTGTTTTTTTACTAACCGTCTTATTTTTGAATATTTATCTTATTCTAACGGTCATATTTTTAAAAATTTATCTTTTTTCCTAAAAATTTGTGATAAAAAACACATTTAGAAGATTCTTTATATTATTATTATTATTATTATTATTATTATTATTATCATGTGAGTTTTATCATGGGAGAGGAAGGAAGAAGAAAAAAGAAAAGAAAAGGAAAAAAGAAAAATAAAATGAGAGAAAATATTAATTTTTTAAGATTTGATGAGTGAATAGTACTCATCAAATTTATTTGGTTAAAGTGTTGAGTCCACTAGAGGAAGGTTTTTATTGAGTCCACAAGGAACAAGATAAATTCTGGTAGGTTCTTAGAAGGAACTTGGGCTTCTTCAAACGTGAGTTTGGAAATCAAATTCTCTAGATGATTGTTTGTAACATTAAACAGTCTTTAAATAGACTTACAAACAGATAACGATAAACTCAAACAAATAATAAACCTAATAATAAAACTAGTCTTAATCCTAAGTGATAAAACTAATCTTAAAATAACTATTAATCCTTATTAAATAAATTCCTACTCTAAAACAACTCCTAGCCTATCTCAACATATCTCCTCTCCTTAACAAAAATATGACCCTGTGATACGACTTTCAATTAATATCATATACAATATACCCTCGCTTTGGATCATAAGGGGATGTAAGGGGTCCAAACATGGGAATAGTAAAAGTCAGTCTCTCTTTTCCTTTTTCTTTCTATATCTTTCCTTTTTTACTTCTTTTTTGTTGGGGCTAAGAAAGGAAGTCTCTTAGTTTCTGCAACAAACCAAAAATGTTTTGGGGGTGTTCAAATCCCAGTTCTTCTGAAATTCTGACCTGGTCCAGACCCAACCTGTTGACTTCCAACAGGTGTCGGTTCAGAGGTTGGAATTGGTTTTAAATTTCTGAAACAAGTCAGATCAGAAGTTGGAGTGGGGTCATTGAAAATTCGATGAACCCAAGTTGACCCAACCTCCAAATATATATCTTTACGTTTTTAAACCTAGCCGCTTCCTCACTTGAAGATTAGAGTCACTGAGTCTGAGAAGCAATAAAGAAGAAGAAGAATATCAGGGCAGTCAGTCAACAGAAGAATCCAAAAGCTGAACTTGTGATAAAGGGTTATGTGGGAGAAAGGGCCACGTCCACATATAGTGTTTGCGTGTTCAGTCATTTCAGTGATTCCACACAAGTTGTCAGTGAGTTAATGTGACATGTCCAGTTGTTTGTTCACATGTGATTGTGTCTGTTCATTTTCATCAACAAGTCAGTTAGTTCTTTTGATTCCAAGAAATTCCATAAGGAGGGTGGCTCCTCAAAAAGCCAGTTCTATCTTCTTGTCTCAACTTAAACAGAAAAATCTTGACAAAGAAGTAGAAGTTGTCTGTGGTCGCCTCTCTCTCTCAAGAATGAAATGAGACACGATTTAATAGAGAATTTTTGAACTGTGAAGCACAAGCAAATGGCTCAACAGATTAATGAAAAGCCAATTAAGCGGTGGAGTAATTATATATGTCACCCTCCATGTCTACCTTGTGTCAACCAAAAGTGATGTGGCTTTTAAAATTACCATTGAATTTATTATCGATGATTATTAACTTTTGATCTAATAGTGATTTTAAAAGCCATGTCACTTTTGGTTGACACAAAGTAAACATGAAGGGTGACTTGTATCATTACTCTAAGGGGTGATATAGGTTATTCTAGTAAGTCGTTTTCAAAAATTAAGTTACACAAACAGTAACAAATAGATTCTACAGATTCATACAAAGAGAATCAAGTAGTGGAAAAACATAATGAAATAAGTGCTTTCACCATTAGGGAAATGTACGCTTTAGACCTAAAGTTAAACATTATATTACTGATTAGTAAGAAGTTGTTTTGGAAAGGTCACTAAATAGGCATCTGAAGAATTTTTTTCTCTCAGCAAGAGCTTTTAAAAAGAGGTCTATATGGGATTTTCCCCAGATAAATTTTTATTTTTATCAAAGAAATCTAATCCAATTCCTGACACTTGTTCATGATCAAGTATCTTGAAGGGGCTTGGAGAAAAGAGCCAAATTATCTGAAACAAGGGAACTAGGCCTGATGTGGATACTGTCTTAAACATTGAAAGAACTAATATAGAGGCTTTACCAATCAAACCACATGACTAGAACTTTACACATGAAACTATCTTGCCTTGACACATCGATAGAAATTAGTTATAGAAAGGAATGCTATGTCCTCAACAAATTTGATGAAATTGCTTTCTTATTTATATTTCCAGAAAACTCATCATTGATTGTCTTCATGTTGATGATGCTAGCACAATTTTCAGCTATAACATATGTCCTTTACCAACCATCCCCCTCTGAGAGTAGGCATCTCATTCTATAGATTTGAGGATTCTGAACCTTTCTAAATAACTGTTCTTGGTTGTATTTATGTCTAGGAAGTGACTATCAATTCAACAAAATTGAAAGGAGGCATCTCATTCTATTGAGAGTTTTTGGGTTTATCACGCTCAAATGAAGTTTCGAATTGAAAGTTGAATAGAAAATTAGGTATTCTTTCCTAAATGGCATTAGAAAATGGGAAATTATATACGGAAAAGAGGGAATTATTTGAAACAAAGGAAGAGAGAAAGCAGAAAAGAACAATGCATTTACAAATAGGCCAAAGCATCTGAATCAATGTTAAAAGGTAAGACACCGAATATAAATTAGAAAAGAAACACTGGGATTCTCTAGATCTATTGCAACCATATTATGGACAATGACTATGCTAGTAACACTAAAACCCTCTAGGATAGTACAATGACAAGGTACAGAGAATCATACGCCATTAAAGAAGCAAGATACAGCTTAGCTATATGAGTACAAGCCAAGAACCTTCCCAGCAACTGAAACAATGCAAGACATCAAGATATTAACTGAACCCTTAGAGCATTTCCTGGAAAGTGAGTGAAAGGATGTTCATTACAACTAACGGCAATCATGTTTACAGAAGGGAACAGTTGGCCATTTCCAATGTCAATCAAGACAGATTCCTCCACCTATTTGTACAGTTAGACCAAGGCCGGGAGTTTAATGTCATGTCTACCCTATCATTCAAAGCAGTCACCATATTGACCATACCATAGACAACCAAGACAAACTTTCCATTAATACTAATACGCCTTTCATTAACGTGGTAAATGGTATAATGGCCCTAGGAAATTTCCAGGAAGAGGGGAAAAAAAAAATTAGAGGCTTCATTTAAGAGTAAGTTCAGATGAGATGAAAATGGCTAAAAAAGTGTTATTTTCATGACATCCATAAGCTAGCCACACGTGCTGCAATACATTGCAATCAAATCGTAGTGGTCAGAACAAAATTCAGTAACAGAATGATACATACCCTGAATGGATTTGCGACAAATATGCGGGAGAGTAGGTGTCTGCAATCTTGAGATATGTGAACATAGTCGGGGATGTTGTACTGAACAGACATTATTTTCTGCAGAAGAATGATAACGAGGAAGAAGATTTGTATATGAAAATATTGAAAAACTCATATTTTTCAAAATTATACAGATGGAGAGTGATATATTTACTTGAATTGTTTTCCTAAAATTCTTGGGGTCATCTTGGTCTTCAAAAGGGTATGCACCCACCAACATGACATAGAGAGTTACTCCACATGACCATACATCTGCCAACTGAAACAAAAGCAAGAATAGAAATAATCATCTCTAAAATTAACAAATTAAAGCTACTCCTATGTTTATAGCTACTTATAGCTGTAATGTTAGCAAGCATACTATTTAATGGGTCAGTTAATCCTTTTCTATTATGATACATGTAAAATTTGGTTTGATGAATTTAAAAGCTTCTCTTTTTTTTTTTTTCTGGATTTCTGGATATCTTAGTGTTGGATAGCAGGATCAGAAGCACAAGAGCTATTAATTTAAGAGATTAATTATGCAGATAGAGGGAATTTCAACTGCCCCTTAAACTCGCATTGGTGATCTACTTGTAGTAAACCAAATGCTAGATGAAGGACGGTTGCTAGTGCCATATACTGAAGGAGTAAGGCCATTCCACTGTATAGTAAAACGAGTCCAGTATAGTAAAATTTCCAATATATCAAAAGCACTTAAATTGTATGAGCCAACACGAAAATATGAACAGCCATAGATGATGAGTAATGGAAGACTTGTAATGCATGAAGGAATGACCCATCTAAGATTTACCTCATCATATTTCAAGAATACAAAGATCCCTTCCCCTCTCTTTTCCACCCAAAAGGTGGGAGGGAAAAAGTCACACACATGTATAGTAAAGACAAAACTAAGTTTTCACACAGTGGAAGCTGATGCAGCAAATCTCCACCATTCAACAGCCAATCAAATACTAGTGGGTTTAATAAGTGCTGTAGTGGTTATTAACTTATAAAGTCCAAAGAACGTGGCTTCAAAATTGGCCAAAACAAAGTCCCAAACCATATGTCCACATGGATGTCTATAAAGTCACTGACTATGCTTTGTGCTCATTAAAGAAAGGTATCCTTATAGAAGTAACAAAACGACAGGTTAAGATGCACCACTTCACTTGCATGTACATTCAAGTGTCCTTTCACAATACAAATCCCCATCCCTGCCCCCACAACTTTAAGACTTTCCCACCGCTTCATACTCAGAATGGGAAGGACATATTAATCCTCATCCCCATCCAATATAAAACTTTTAATTCCCTCACCCAATCCATCGTGCCCCATGAACCTAACAAAGCCAAGTAATTTCAAGAAGAAAATAAGCTCTATAACAACTTAAGCCTAGTAATTTCAAGAACACAATAAGATTTTTTTATTTATTTATTTAAAAAAAAAAAGGGAGGAAGAAAAGGAGGTGACATCTACTGTCCTGCAAAGGACATAGGAGATACAGAAAATGGATAAGAATTTTGATTTAACAATTTCTTTTATTTATCATATCAATAGTCATATGTTTTCTATTGATAGTCTTTTATTTATTTATTTTTATTTCATATCTATAGTCCACATTTCAATTTTTTACTGTTCCAAACCTATTGTCCAACGCCAACAGTTACATTTTAGTTTTTATACCTTTTACCCTAGTTCCATTTATCATTGCATTTATTGTACACAATAAAACATAATTGAAATGTGAACAAATAATAATAACAGAAAGAAATAAATAAAAGTATCTAAAGGAATTAATATCATTTTCTTAAAATATGATTTTTGTCAAAGGAGAGAGTCATTCAGTGACAGAAGCAATACTCATTTAAGAGTAAAATTGTAAGTATATTCGACACGGCAAGGAAAGGGACCAACTTGCTATGCCTCATATCAGTTCAGTGCGCCAATCCCCATCCACCTCATCCTCCCTTATCCCAAGAACAGGCTGGAGAAAAAATATTAAAAAATTTCCACTCAAAACAAGTGAATTACAAATTTACCTTGCCATCATACTCTCGCCTAGAAAGAACCTCCGGTGCAATATAGGCCGGAGTTCCAACAGTGGATTTGGGTCTTGAATGCAGCAGGGATGACTACACAATTAAAAAGCATACCCAAAAGAAAGAAGTTCAGAAATCAGAATACCATTATTACTAAATATTACAAAAAAATAATAATAAATAAATATATGAACCTAATTTCCACACCTTAGAATAACCAAAATCACAAATTTTCAGCCGGGGCGCAGGGCTTCCATCTAAAAGGGTGTTTTCCAGCTTCAAATCCCTATGGCATATTTGCTGCAAAATAAGATTAAAACATAAATAATTGTAATTTCAATGATAGAGAAAGAGAAAAGGAGAGGAGTATTAAGTTTGATGTTACCATGGAATGACAATAATTGACACCAGAGATCAGCTGCTGAAAGAAATATCTGGCCTGACCAATTAAAGAAAAATAAAAGCATATTAACTAGGAAGATAATTTCAATTAAACAAGAGAAAAGTGATTGAAAGAGAGCTTTTTAGAGTGAAAAGGGAAAAAGTAACAACCTCATCTTCACTGAATCTTCCGGCATTGCAGATTCGTTCAAAGAGCTCTCCGCCTGATGCATATTCCATCACAATCGACAAATGGGTGGGTGTCAAAACAACCTGCAGATTTGAACACCCAACAACAAAATAAAATTTCATCAATATTCAAATCCCTTTTAGCCAAATTCTTGGAGTCTTAAGGGCCAAAAAAAAAAAACGAACTAGCCTCCTTGAAACGGATGATGTTTGGGTGCCGAAGCGATCTGTGGTTGATAATCTCTCTCGCCACATTCTCATCAATCTGCAATTTAAGTGAGATAATTAAGAACCAGTGAGGTGAACAGAGGAGCCTTCTAATTCTGTTTGGTTTCTGGGAAAATGGAGAGCACAAAAGGAAACAAGAAAAACATGAGTTAACTCAAATTCAAGCACCAAATATTACAATTGGGTTTGTTTTACTTGAATATATTTTCTGGGATCCTCAAAATCATGAAAAATCTAAAATCCCAGAACTGAATTTTTATTCTCCCTTACTACATTTTTCACCAGAAATCAAACTAGGCCTTAGAAGAAATTTTTCCCGTAATTGGGATTTCACAAAACACATATAGCCTTCCATTCAGCTCAGCGTAACACACCCATCTTAACTTACAAATAGTCTCTGGAACCAACAACACCAAACATTAAGCATTGCAAAATAAAAAATAAAATTTTCCTCAGTTTTCTCGGGAAACAAACAGAAAAGCGCGACACACCCTGTGGCCACGCTCAATGTATTTCATGGCGACGAGCTCCTTGGTCTCCTTGTGCCTCATCAGTCTTGCCACGCCGAAATTCCCAGCTCCCAAATCCTTCACCACCTCGTATTTTTCCATCTTCACAGAGTATTTCTTTCTCTGTTTCTTCAACAAGTATATCAAAGCAAATACGATGTCGATGATTCACTCACAGTGCATATATATACATAAATATATAAATATATATATATATATATATAAAAACTCCTTTTACAGGCTCAGTCGTTTGCATGAAAACTGAAAGCTTGGGGGGGTGTGTGTGGGAGTGCGTGTACAGGGGAAGGAGAGTGTGTGGGATTGGATCCAGTGGAACGGTGGATTTATTAAGGAGCATGCACGTGGGGGAGGGGTTAGAAAAATGGGTAAACGATCGAATCCATGAACCAGCTTGAATCCAATCAGTGCCACTCAAAACAACTACAACCGCCTTACTTTTCTTTTCTTTTCTTTTCTTTATTTCTGCTTGATTGATTTGCTATTGGATCTCTAAAAACGCCGTTCTGCAAGGAGACCCAACGCGGAGTCACTTTGACTTTTGGATGCCGTTTTCCCAAGGTTTTATTAGTTTTGTATTTTATTTTATTTTATTTTGTCTTTTTAGAAAATAAATTGATGAATAAGTTTGTACACGTAAATCTAAAGCAATACTTTTAAGTTTTTAACTCTAATCATATATAGCTTATATAAAAAAAAACTAATAATAATAATAAAATTAAAAAAAAAAAGTTTTAATCATTTATATCCTTGTTAGCTCGATCCTTGGTCTATATTTTCTGCCCCATTGGTGAAACCGTCACCAACCACTGTTTCTTCTTTCTTTCTTTTTTTTAAAAAAAAAAAACTATTCCAAAAAAATACAAAAAATTGCATTAATGTTCTCCTCAAAGGCTCAAAATATCAAAAATTTGCAAATAATGTTTTTTGTTCTACAAAAAGATAAAAATGCTCTTAAATAATTTTAATAAGACAAAAATATATCTAAAATTTTGAAAATAATAATAATAATAATAAAAGTAGTGGGAAAATTTTGAAAATATCTTTATTAAGGATATTTTTGTTATTCAGAATACATTACAAAATTTTAGTAATTAGAAAGGATATTAATGTAATTTTTAGTTTCAAAATAACATTTTAAATTAAGTCTTAATTTAAGAGGACATGTGTTCTCAATTTATTTTTTTTCGAACAAGTACTTTTCTCAAATTAATTCGTATTAGCTGTCGTCAATTTAAAAAGAGGGCGTCCCCTTCCCAAATTTCATTGTCTATTGGCATCAGTGTACTACCTTTTGTTTTTTATTTTATTTTTTTGAAATCTGTCGGTGTACTATCTTAAATATACATTCCATCTCTCAAATCTGTCAATGGTTTCAATTTGGTTCTCATGTTATTATTTTTCAATTATACTTTTATTATTTTTTAAATTTTTTGGGAAACTTTACTTAGACCCTCTAAACTTTGGCCCGTTTTGACATACATTTTTTGAACTTTTTTTACTCTCACTTTGGTACCTCATACTTTCAAAATATCTCATTTAACCCATCCTCCGTTAGAATTTAGCGAAAAATCTTAATGGAATGGTGCAAAAATTCTCAAAATACCTTTCATTTAAGATTTTTTTTATAATTTTTTTGAGAAACTTCATTAAGGCCCCTAAACTTTCACGCGTTTTGAAATACTCCCTTGATATTTGATTTCTCTCACTTTTGCCCCTCATACTTTCAATTTGTATCATTTAACCCCCTACCATCTATTTTCACCATAAAACCCTATTAAAATTTTCAAAATACCCTTGTACTTTTTTTTAAAAAAAAAAAATTACAAAAAAATTTAAAATGAAGGGTATTTTGGTAATTTGTAAACTACTCCGTTAGGATTTAACGAAAAATCCTATC
>FXXK01000713.1:36660-56214 GCA_900184695.1 Betula pendula | reverse complement strand
CTATATCTTATTGACTGTGGTTAGTAGTTCAAGTTTAGAGTATGATATTTTTGAATATTTCGCGTGTGAAAGGATATAACAGGCATAACGTATATCTGATACTCTTATTGTTTTCTCTTGTTTCCCTCATTTTGGTTTTATCGGAACCATCAGAAATTGATCATTCTTTGACTCGTATACTCTTCTTAGTTCCTTTATTTTGAGAAAAGGAGTTTTCTTAGAGGTGTGCCTCTGGGGAATGATGGTAGTGTGAGATGTTTCTGGCAACATAACTGTCACATGCAAAAGTTTTACTTTCAATTTGATATGTTTACTTAAGTTTATCAAATGTATGATTTTGCAAGTATCAATGAAGGTTCAAGTTGGCCTTGCAATTGCCTAGGAGATTACTAATGAGCTTAGCCATTGTATTAGGCCAAAGTATACTTTTGATGACGTTGAACATCATTGACATCTTACAATGGCTTTCCAATAACCTCAAAAGCCTTTATTATAGTAGCTATTATTCTTATTCATAACCATTTGTTTGATACCAACATTGTCTTAGAATAAAGAGCCAAGTTAATTGTTTACTTTTGGCCTACTTCGCCTTTCAAAACCTTGCTTTTGGAAAAGTTTTTGACTGAGCTGGTGACTGTTGTCTGTACTTGATTGGCTCATATTGAGACGAGATCTTTTTCTTTTTCCAACGGGTTCTTTTTGTATATTTTTTAGTTTTTATTAGCAGTATTAGTCTTTGTAGAGACCATTAATAATTGTATGATTTTATCATATTCTTTTTATTGAGAACTTTGTTGCTTAATTGAATATAGCAATCTTCTTGATTTTATATCCAGGCCTGCCTTGCTTGACACTGTATATGCTATTCACAGGAAAATATAGAGATAAAGTTACCAGGAGAGGGTCAATCATACGATTAGTGTCGGCTTGCAACATTTGAAGGTTTTTATAATTTTTTTCCTCTCTGTCTCTCTCTCCCATGGCCTCTACTTTCATTCAAAGTACCAAATTCGAAATCTTAAAAGCATTATACATCAGTTTGATTTGAAACTGACAAGAGAGCAGGAACTTCTACAAAATGTGTATAATCTATAGCGGAAAATGGGGGTTCATTCTTTTGGTAGATTCTGACTGATGTAGAATATAAGTCAATAGTGTCGTTGAAAACTATATTGTATTTTTGAGTTATTTTGTTAATTACATTTGGGATTCTACCTTTGTATATTTGGTTTGGATGATTTATTTAAAACTATTCAATATTTGATTTAGCTAGTGCTTCAGCTGTTCATTTGCAATTTGATGATTTATTTAATTGATGTGTGTAATTGTAAGCTTTCTTGCGTACTGAAACTAAGATAATGGGCCTGCATCTATGTATTATACTCTCTTTCAGTTGATTTTGGTAGCCTAGAAAGATTATGGAATTTGATAGATTCTAAATTATGAGATTAATCCAGATTTATCATCCACAATCAAGATATATATATTATATAATATAATCATTGATGTGGAAGGCACACTCATTGACAAACAACTGCCTCTGTGGTGTTTTTGTGAAAACAGGAAATCATGTTGGTAGTAAACAAGAAGAAGAACAAAGAATTATTCCATTTTGTTTATCCTTTTCCTAGCATAAGAGTCTAATGGGGGGCCTTGGAGAATAAAAATTATCTTGATTAAATTACTTAAATTTCTGTCATGATGAAAAAAAACAAATCGGATGGTAAGGCTTCATAAAATATAACAGGATGGACATCATGAGTAAAATTCAAGTTATTGCTCTATTTTGTAAAGCTTTTATGTTCACATGACTTGTGTCATCTGGATGACTTGAGTCAAATGCATGTTCCGTGGTTATTGGATTGGTTTTCCTTGAAGTTCTAATGTCTACTGTAATACTTTTTGATCAGCAAACGTAGTTGGGGATGGGACCTTGTTCAATTATTATTTGGTTCCTAGCTAAGTTGTTAGGCCGCTATAGTAGAAATGGGCTGATAGCAAGCATTTTCTCTTACACATAATTGAATTACAAAACATGCAAAATTGCAGTTTCATGTTAACAATAATTTCTGTATTTCTGCAGAATGAATGGGTGTCCTTTTTAGGCTCATTTTCATGCTATAAATTCTCAAGGGCAGAGTTCTATCACATGCATGATGCGGAAAACAGTTCATTTTTGCATTAACAATCTCCTTTAATGTTTTATGTTCTATTTGAGACAAAACTATCACAAATTAGAATTTGTGGTAGTTTGGAAGTAAAACTTCAGATTCTTGTCTTAAATTATGGTCTTAATTAATCATCTAAATCCCATTGTAAAGTTAAACCATAGCTTAAATTTTTACCCACGATTCAAGGGGATCAAAATTGATTTCTGCATAGTAACAATAGAAATTGTTCTTACATGCATTTTTGCTATATATTTTGCAGGCTAGCGATGACTTTTCTGTTATGGCAAATTTATAACCTTGTAAACGTTTAGCTAAAGGCTCCAAAAGAGTTAGGGTTCCTCATTTTCTCAGTGCACAGGTAAAGCTGAAAAAATATGTTAGTGTTTGGATATATAGGAGAAACTGGCATGAGATTGGTTTTAGAAAGTTCCCACATCACACTTGCCTTAAAAAGAATAAAGATAGTCTTTATTTATATATTGATCACCTTGTTGCTTGAATAAAGTGACTCATATCCTTGAAATACTATGTTGTCTTACATTGGTTGCCTCTAATAAGTTTATCTAGATGATAAACTAATGCCTCTTTTAATTATGTGAGGATTATTTTAGTGGATTTCAGTATCTTACCGATGATCTTGTTCTCTTCTTACAGTCATATGATGATGATAAGAAGCAAAGGAGGGTCGAGAGACGACAATGCAATGTTCTTGTGAACCGATCACACGCATTCTCAGTTATGTTAGTTTTCAATGTATTCAAATAGTTTTGTAATTTTGTTCAAAATTATTCAAGGAATTGGTGCCTTGTAGAATTGCATTTCCCTTAAAAAAAAACAAAGAGAATCCCAATTGTTTTTGTTTCGAACTTAAGTCTTTATGCAAGGGATTTATCAGTTCCTCATTTGTGAAATAATGTTACATCTTTAGCATTGCTTGCAATAGAACCAGTACCAATGTTTAGAATCATGACATGAATATTGCTTAAACTTTATGAACAGATGACTTGGAATTTGTCGAAGTAATACATTAAATCTGAAGAGAATTTTCCTGTGGTCGCAAAATCTGGATAACTCAATGAAATTATTAATTTCGCGTTCTCTTTTGATCCTTTTGCTGTATATAGTGGATAACTCAATGAAATCTGAAGAGAATACAATTCTTGATGTTGTACTCTCTTCATGATTTCTACTATAGTGGCTTCCAACTACTATGAGAATAAAGAAAGAATATTTAGGAGTACCAAGAGATTTAGAGAATTTGTTGCAGGGTATTTTTGAAAAGTGGTTAGTTAAACTAGAAAACTTGAGTTTTCTAGTCAAATTTTACCTAAAGAATAGCTAGTTCACTGTGATGCTCTTAATAAGCTTCTCTTTTGTCACATTGACTCTAGAGTTTTCTGATGTATCTATTCTAGAACTATTTCTTCATATATTGTAAAATAATCCCTCTTTTTTCCCAGAAAGGAAAGACAAATATAAAATTTTCTTTTATTTGGAATCGATTTGCTTATGAATGGAAAGGTCATTTTCTCAAACAGGATAATGGTTTGTTGATGAATGGAATACCTCTTCCCTCAATCTTGAGTATTGATCAGTCTTAGCCCTCAATGATCTTCTGAAAGTAAATGTAATAGCGAGTTTATGTAAGTAGATAATTTTGCCAAGGCAGTATATGAGAGCCACAGGGCACGCAAATCGTTTGACTTATTTTATAAAAGGACAGAAATTTTCTACAAACTGGTTTGTAAGAAACTCATACAAACCGCCCTCTAAAAAGTGACGTGTCCTTTAAGAATATGAGAAACACATATTTTTTTATTAATGTTATTAAAAAAACATATGAGAAGTACATGCTATTAAAAAAAGCATGTGCTTCTCACATGCTTGGAACACATGTCACTTTTAAAGGCCAGTTTATAGTAGTTTGTAGAAAATTTGTGTCCTTTATAAAATTAACAAATGCATCACATGAGAGGCAACGATTTATGGAGCATTTAAGGAGATCGACAATAGACAAAAATGAAAAAATAAACACATTAATTATAGGACTAAGGTGCTGCAGGGGAGACCATGGCAGTTCGACAGGTATCTTTTGATCCTTCATGAATTTGATGGAGTCACTCCTCCAGCACAGATAGTCTTTTCCCACTCTCCTTTCTGGATTCAATTACATGGTATGCCTCCGATCTGTATGAATCGTGAGGTGGGTACGAAAATTGGGGCCTCTGGGGGAGGTAATGGAAGTGGATGTGGCAGGAGATGGCGTGGAATGGGGTATGGAATCTGCGCATCGGGTCCTCATCTGATGTTGTCTCAACATTGGAACGTGCCGTGCTCTTATCTTGGCGGATCATTACATGGTATCTTTTAGGTACTGAGAAACTCCCACTGTTTTGCTTACTTGTGGGAGGATATTTCATGGGACCACGGGGCCTGTCCGCAGTCACGTAAAGACAAAGGAGTGCTGATAGTAATACAAGTGGCTTCGTGGCTACAGCTGATGATTTTCAGAAAGACCAGGGGGACTTCATCTGGTGGACGGCCATACTGAACGGGTCTCTCCGGCTATGGAAATCTGTCCGTCGCCAGTTGATTCCATCACGGTGGAGGCAGTGCATCAGTCTGGGCCAGGCACTGGCTGAGCCCTGCCATTTCCTTTTTTTCAGTCCCAAAAACTCGGGCAAGATCCACGGTTACGGGTCAACCTTCAACCAGGCCAGCATGAAAGCAGGGGATCCAAATCGCTACCAAGTCCGGCCGTAACGGCTGAAACCTGCAATATTGTGGAGGATTTCTTCGCATTAAATGAGCGCATTCAGCGGGTGGGTTACACGCAGGCTAAGCGCAAAGTGACGGATCCTGCAACTGTTTCTCCATCAGTAACTGAAAATTTTGAAGTTATTACGGCTGTTGAGGAATTAAAAGTTGTAGGGGATGCATTTGGGCGTCCAACTGGGCTATTCAGAGTAAAATTTCTTCAGTGGTCTCCCGGGTTTTGGCCATTTTTCATCAATCTCAGACTAACAACATGGCCCACTAGGAGAGTGCAGCAACTTTGGCCAAGCTTATTGTTCAGAAACTTCTGGTTTTAACACTCCGGGGTTGTCATCCAGCACTGCTGCTACTAACAGAAAAGCTGGAAAAGGCGGGCTCGTGAGAAACATGGAGGATCCCCCAGGTAACTCCGATCTCCTTGTCAACTCTGGTAAGCGTAGTATACCCAATTGTGAACAGGAGGATTGTCTGAACCAAAGAGAAACGGGGAAAAGGCGGGCAGTAATGGCTTACGCTTTCTCCATACTGGCGGAGGGCTGTGCAAAAGCCCCGCCAGTCATTATGAGTTTCTAAGTTGGGGAACTGCCGGGGGCTGGGTAATGGACAGTCGAGACTTCGTAGATGTGTGGAGGAAAAAAGCCCCGGATCTATTCTTCATGGGAAACTAAAGGATTCGTCAACATCGGATGCAAATATATTTCCGCAAAGACATGGGGTTTTGCTGGCATGCATGCCGTGGACCCGTAGGTACAGGGGTGGACTGCTGTTGAATGATGGGATGATATGAAGTGGCAATCCAAAATTTTTCGCTTCGTCATATATCGCCATTGTCACTCTTCAAGAGTTAGAAACTCCTTGGGCGATTGACCGGTTTCTATGGTCCATCCGGACCACTCTTTTACGGGAGGAATCTTGGAAGCTTCTTAATTTCCTATCAGCATTTCCAACCCCAGCCATGGCTTTGGCATAGGAGACTTCAATGAAATCGTTGATCACTCAGAGAAGAAGGGGGGTGCGAAGCGGAGAGAAAGGCAGATGGAATCTTTTCGGGGCCTTGAATTCGTGCCAGCTCCATGATCTGGGCTATCGGGGAGCTAAGTTCACTTGGAATAATGGAAGGGGTGACAACAGTTCACCAAAGAAAGGTTGGACGAGCGGTAGCCAATTCGGAATGGTGTGAACTTTTTCGGGACTTGGAGGTCGTGGTGCTACCAGCACGCACATCCGATCATAAGCCTCTGTGGGTATGTCTCTTGAACCATAGAGGTCGAGGAAATCACCAAAGAGTTTTCAAATATGTAAGCCAAGTGGGAATTTTGGATGCTGAATGTGTAGAGATGCTCTCAACGGCTTGGACAGTAGATGGGCTGAGTGGAAACCCCGATCCAGAGTGCTTGCAGACAAATTGAAACATTGTCAAGAGGTGTTGCGACAGTGGAGTTCACGTAAGTATGGAAGGCAGGACGAGTGATAAATCGAAGACCAAGAGACTTGCTATGTTTGCAACGGAACGAGGACCCAGTGAATAGGGAGGAAATCAAAGTTCTCCAGAAAGACATTGACCATCTTTTGGCAATGGAGGAACTACAATGGAAGCAACGGGCAAGCGTAACTGGTTCAGGGGAGGTGATCGGAATACTCATTATTTCCATGCATGGGCTAACCATCGTCGCAAAATCAATTACATTTGGGAAGATTAGGATACTAATGGGAACCGATAGGAAAGAACCGGGGACATCAGTCTGGCCTTTGTTTCCTACTTCCAGAATCTTTTTTCTTCTGATTCTCCTACTGGTATAGTAGAATGTACTATGGAAGTCCCTCATCTTGTATCACCAGCAATGAACGACCATTTGTTGGCGCCCTTTAGCCATGAGGAAATTGATCTAGCTCTCTCTCAGATGCACCCTACGAAATCTCCAGGACCGGACGGGTATGCTGCTTGCTTCTATCAAAAACATTGGCATCTGGTGGGGAATGATGTACGAGCAGCAGTTCTGGAATTTTTCAGAACAGGGGTGATGGAAGAGGAATTAAATTCAACTTTCATAGCCCTTATCCCGAAAACATCTCCAGCTGTAAAGGTGACTGAGTTTCGCCCTATTAGTCTTTGTAATGTGATCTATAAGCTAATAGCTAAGGTTCTTGCAAATAGAATGAAACACATTCTTCCCCAAATAATTTCAACTACTCAGAGTGCATTCATTCCTGGTAGATTAATCACTGATAATGTATTGGTTGCGTTTGAGGCTCTCCACTCTATGGCAACTAGGATGAAGGGGAGGAAAGGATATATGGCTATCAAACTGGATATGAGCAAGGCGTATGATAGGGTTGAATGGGCATACCTTGAAGCAATAATGAGACAAATGGGATTTGCTGAGAGGTGGATCTCTTTGATTATGTCTTGTGTGAGAACAGTCACTTATCGGATCCTCATCAATGGCTCTCCGGAAGGTCACATCATTCCCTCCCGAGGACTAAGACAAGGGGACCCGCTCTCTCCATATTTATTTCTGTTATGTGCGGAAGGGCTCAGCTCACTTCTTAGAAAGGCAGAGGAGGAAGGAAGGATTACGGGCATTCCCTTTTCTAGGGGAGGAACAAAGCTGAGTCATCTATTTTTTGCCGACGATAGCCTACTTTTTTGTAGAGCTACGTTTACGGAATGGTGTCGTATACATGAGATCTTGGAACTATATGAAAGGGCATCTGGTCAGACTATTAACAAGGGGAAGACCTCTTTATTTTTCAGCAAAAATACAAGGTTGGAATTTCGCTCTCATCTTCTCTCAATTGTGGGAGGCTCTTCACAGCAGTCATATGAAAAGTATCTCGGGCTTCCAGCTATGGTGGGAAGGGATAAGAAACGTACATTTGCGGGGATCCAAGGCCGGGTGAGGGAAAAGCTAAGTGGGTGGAAGGAAAAATTTCTTTCACAAGCCGGTAGGGAGATCCTTCTCAAAGCGGTCGTCCAGGCGATCCCTACTTATAGTATGAGTATTTTCCTCCTCCCTAAAACGCTGTGTAAGGAGTTAAACTCCTTAATGTGCAATTTTTATTGGGGGCAGTCTGATCAAGGTAATACCATGGTATGGACTAGTTGGGTCAAAATGGGGAGCTCAAAATCTAATGGAGGATTGGGTTTCAGAGATCTTGAGGGTTTCAATTTAGCAATGTTGGCCAAGCAAGGCTGGCGAATTCTTCAAAATCCAGATTCTCTTGTGGCTCGGGTTTTCAAGGAGAAATACTTCCCAACCAATTCGTTTCTGGGGGCAGCCTTGGGACCTCGACCTTCCTATGCATGGCGCAGTATCTGCACAGCCCGAACCCTCCTCTAAGAGGGCTTAATATGGCGTGTTGGCAATGGTCAGTCTATAAAGGTATGGAAAGACAAATGGATCCCTTCCCCCACAACCCATATGATCCAATCCCCTGTGACTATTCTTCATTCAGATGCGAGGGTGTCCGAGTTAATTGATAGGGATTCAGGTTGGTGGGACACTGCCTTGATACATAGCATTTTTTCCCCAGCAGAAGCCCAGAGCATCTGTAATTTGGCAATTAGTCCTGGGGGTCTCGCTGATAAGATGATATGGAAGGGAACCTCTACGGGGATGTTCACAGTACGTAGCGCCTTTTTTCTGGAAAAGGAACGGCGAGTTCGCGATAGAGGGGAGTGCTCCAACCCGGCATCACTCAGTGGAGTTTGGAAAGCAATCTGGAAATTGGGGATACCAGGGGCAGTGCGTACCTTCCTCTGGCGGTTGTGTAATAATTCCCTCCCAACGAAGGTGAATCTCTGCAAAAGAAAGATTGTACAAGAGCCCATGTGCCCTCTGTGTGGTTTGTTCCCTGAAACAATTGGACATATTATTTGGAGCTGTAATTCGGCTAAGGCTGTCTGGACGGAATGCCCACGAATGATCCAAAAGCTTTCTATTGCCGAGGATGATGGTCTGAGATTGTTTGAACAGTTGCTGGAAAAGCTTGAGGAGGAGGATCTGCTATTGGTGGCTTGGCTGGCGAGGGGCATATGGTTACGCAGAAACTCAGCAGTCTTTGGACGTCCACTGCTTCAACCAATACTCTCGTGCGGAACTCCATCGAAGCCTTGTCTGACTTCAAACGAGCCTGCCTCAAGTCTGCAACCGAGCCTTCCCATTCCTCGAAGACGCAACGCTGGCAACCCCCACCAGAGGATATCCTCAAAGTCAACTGGGACGCAGCTTTAGATTTTAACTCTAAAACCATGGGAATTGGGGTGCTGGTTCGTGATCATAGAGGCATGGTCGTGGCTTCCTTCTGCACCACGCGTCGGCATGTAACAGATTCCACTGTAGCAGAGGCAGTGGCTGCGTGGCAGTCATCTTCAGCAAAAACCAAGGATATCAACGCATTATTCTTGAGGGAGATGCTTTAGAGATAGTGCAAGGCTTAAGCCAAGGAAGACCCTCTTGGGCCAGGTACGGTCTACTTATAGAAGATATGCAGGTGAGTTTGAATGAACTACAATTTTGGTCGCCGAATCATGTACGGCGGGAAGCTAATGAGGGAGCTCACTGTCTAGCTAAAATGGCGTTGCACCAATCTCTTCACCGAGTTTGGCTTGGCACACCTCCTATAGAAATTCAATGTATTATCCTTGCTGAGCAAGCTGATGCGTAAAGTTTTTAATGAGAATAGACATTTCCATTTCAAAAAAAAAAAAACAAACCAGCTTCTAACTAACTTATCTCCGTCCAAAAATGAGTAACATCCAATTATTTTTCCTGATTATTGAGTAACAAAAATGAAGATAATAATCATAAATGTTTTTCAACATGGATGGCTCCCGTTCGTTTTTGGTGAACATAACAAAACTCCGTTGTTGGCTTCCTTTTTGGCAGCTTTCATATTAATTCCACACTTCACCTTTCAATTAAATTCCTTGTAATATTCATTTCATGGAAATCTCCTACCATTCATATTGAAAAAAATTGAAATTGAAAAAAATATTTATGATTTTTATATGATTTTTCTTTATTTTTTAGTTATACCCGATCCATCTCATCATCATAATTTCGCACAAATTGAAAAAAATAAATAAATATTTCACTTAAATTAGTTAAAAGAATTTATCCAACTAATTAACCTATTAGATTGACGTGTTCAAAATATTTATGATTTT
Source organism: Betula pendula (assembly GCA_900184695.1). Taxonomy (NCBI): domain Eukaryota; kingdom Viridiplantae; phylum Streptophyta; class Magnoliopsida; order Fagales; family Betulaceae; genus Betula; species Betula pendula. Next base: position 46,098 of record FXXK01000713.1, on the reverse strand, counting down.
TACATATATGTTAGACAACATGTCAGTTCAATAGAACCAATTTAAAAGAAAATTTTCGCCCAAAAAATGAGAGTACCAACTGTTTAGTTTTTTTTTTCTTTTTTAAAAAATTATTATTATTATTTTTTGTAATTTGTTTATACTTTTGGTTAACTAGATAAAGTATCAAGTTATTGGATTAGGATTTTTAGCAATTCGTTGCCCGGATTGTTAGCAGTCTAAGATAGCAAATCCGAAAGAGTTTTTATGGGGCCCACTAGCTCTAACGAGTGTATGGATAGCGCGAGACTTATTCAAACAAGTGAACCCTATATATAAGAGCTCTCTCATATTTATTTTCTGAAATTACTAGTAATTCAGATAGTAAAATTGTGGGATTGTTGGCTTCATTTTTATATGTGATGAGTTTTTTTTTTTTTAATTGAACAAGGGAAAAGGTTACAGGAGAGGATCTTTCCCATTATTGATCCAAATGGAAGAGAGAATGGGGGATCCTATGAGAATGCTTCCATATAAATGATGGGAAGCGGCCCACTTAGCTAAAGCATGTGCACGAAAATTGGCACATCTAGAGACTTTCAAAGCATTCCAGCTTTGAAAGGAGTTTAAAACAAAACTAATATCCGAAATTACATTAGCAAAAGCCCAAGAAGAAAACAAAAGGGGCTGATTAATGGCCAAGATTACCAATAAGGCATCACCCTCCAAGAAGAAATTTGTAGCACCTGAAGCAGCAGCTAACCGAGAGGTGAGAAGAGCTGCCAAAGCTTCCCCAAGCAGGACATCTGAGCCAGAAATTTTAAGGGAGGCAGCACTAATTATAGTCCCCGAGGAATCACTTAAAACAGCAGTAGCTACAGCATAATTACCACGTATAGCAACATCAAAGTTACCTTTAATACTGCCATGCCGAGGGGGAATCCAAAGGGAGGGAAGAGCTACTGCATTCCAAGCCGAGACATGGAAATCCAACACAGCAGAGATCTGGTTCATGGCCTTGACCGGGTCAGGTTTGAGAGCTTCATGGATTAGCTTGTTCCTAGACATCCAAATGTAATCCAAGGTGAGAGAGGCAAAGAGCTGAAATTTTCGAACATCCTTGGAAGGAATAGAGAGCCAATCTGTAGGAAAAAGAATGGCCAAGACCCACTCTACCACTGATCTGGAAGCAAAACCAGCAGTAGATAAGGGCCAAGGAGAGCTTCTCCAAAGGATTCTAGCCAAGTCACACTCCAAAAAAATATGGCATAGAGTCTCCAGAGTACTATTGCAAAAAGGGCAATTCCAAGAATTGGGATCCTCAGTTGTCACGAACCTGCTGATATTAGCCCGAGAAGGAAGCAAATTCCAAGCAATTTTCCAAAGCAAATGTTTTAACCGAGCTTGGATCTTTAAGTTCCAAAGAGAATTCCAAATTTCTGGGCTAAAAGGAGAGACTCTAGTTCCTAAGGGAGCAGAAATCTCATGAGCTGACTTTACCGAAAAAAGCCTAGATGAGGAAGGAGCCCAAATCCATCTATCCGGAGAACTTATGGTAGGAATATGGATGCTAAGTATGTTCTGAACTGAAGTGGAATCAAATAAATCTCCCAAGAAAGAAAAATTCCAGCTTCTTGAATCATGCATCATTAGATCAGCAACAGAAAAAGCAGGCAAATCAACCAGGTTTGGGTTCGGTCTTGGCTTGAAAGAGGGCATCAAGGGAACCCAAGGGGAATTCCAAATATCAACATTAGTGCCACTAGAAATAGATAAGCAAGCTCCTTTTTTTAGCACACTTCTAGTTTTCAAAAGTCCTTTCCAAAGCCAAGAAGATAAAGGATTTGCAGGAGCATTTAAGAAGTTAACACCATTCCTTAAGTATTTACCCCTTAAAACATCAACCCACAACAGGGGAGCATTTATAGTTAACTTCCAACCAAGTCTTGCCAAAAGAGAATTATTAAGGGATTCCATAGAGCGGATGCCAAGACCTCCCAAGGCCTTGGGTTGGTAGATACTGGCCCAAGAAAGAAAAGAAAGATTCTTCTTCTTCTCTTGAGGATAACCCCACCAAAAATTCCTCAACCCTGCACTAATCTCAGCACAAAGAGTCTTAGGTAAGAGAAACAGGGACATGGTATAAGTAGGAATCGCATTAGCCACCGATTTAATCAAGGTAGTTCTAGCTGCTTGAGAGAGGAACCGAGCTTTCCAACCAGAAATTTTTGCAAAAATCCTGTCCTTTAACTCCATAAAAGTGTCTTTTTTCCTCCTATTTATGAAAAGAGGAATACCAAGATACCTAGCCCTAGCAGGAATCGGAGCCAAGTGCAAAATACTATTAACAGTGGCCTTAATAGCAGTCTGACAATTCCTGCTGAAGAAGACAGCAGACTTGGAGGGATTAATATGCTGTCCAAACCATGCTGAATAGGTGGAAAGACACCTTAAAATAGAAGTAGCTTCACTCGCATTAGCCCTAACAAAAATCATAACATCATCCGCAAACAAAAGGTGAGTAATGGAAGGGCTCCTCCGAGAGATTCTCTATGTGACCATGTAAGGCCCAAGTTTTCTTCTCTTAAGATGATCCTAGAAAGGATCTCCGATCCGAGAATAAAGAGAAAAGGAGAGAGAGAATCTCCTTGTCTTATACCCCGAGAAGGAAAAAAACTTGCCAAAAGGAACCCCATTGAGCATAATAGAGAAAGAGGAAGTGGTAATACATTGCTTTATCCATTGAATCCATATGGGATGGAAGCCAAGTAAAGCCAAGATCTTCAACAAAAAATCCCACTCTAAGGAGTCAAAAGCTTTCTCCATGTCAAGCTTCAAGGCCATTTGCCCTCCATTACCCTTTTTTTGCTCCATAGTATGAAAGACCTCATGAGCAAGAATAGAGTTATCATGGATTGATCTCCCTTTGAGAAAAGCAGATTGAGTTGGAGAAACAATCTTATGCAACAAGGGCTTCAACTGGTTAGCCAAAATTTTTGAGATAATTTTGTAGTTGAAATTGGTAAGGCTAAAAGGTCTAAAGTGGTTAACTTGAGAAGGGTGATCCACCTTAGGGATAAGAGCAATATTGGTGTGGTTAAACTCTTTAAGGATATATCCACCTCTAAAAAAAGATTGGACAGAAGAGATAACACTAAGTTTAACAATAGGCCAATAAGTTTTATAGAACAACCCTGTCATACCATCTGGACCCGGGGCTTTGTTAAGGCCAAGATCAGAAATGGCATGAAAAATCTCCTGCTCATCAGGAATAGAACATAGGCTACCATTTTCTTCTTCAGTAATAACAACATTCACTAAAGTCGAAAGACTATCATCCAAAACAGGCTGTGTAGAAGTGAACAGAGAAGTAAAGTGTTGCACCAAAAAAGAACCAATATTATCCCTACCAATAATGCTAGAGCCATCAGAAGCTTTCAAGCAGGAAATCGAGTTATACCTCCGTCTAGTGGCTGTAGAGGCATGAAAAAATTTTGTGTTGAGGTCCGTACAAGTCAGCCATTGCTCTCTAGATTTTTGTTTCCAAAGAATTTTCTCTCTCAAAAGCTGCTCCTGCAAGGCTTCCTGAAGGACAGCTTCCCTGGCTGCTGCAACCGAAGAATGAGGAGAAGCTTGTATAGCACTAATATCCGCCATGAGGGACTTGATTTTGGACTGAATGTGGCCAAAATGAAGATTGTTCCAAGATTTTAGAGCAACCTTGGTTCTCTTCCACTTTCTGCTAAGAGAGAAAGCTGGAGAGCCCACTTCTTCCGCCAGCCAAGCCCCAGCCACAACCGAGTGACTAGTAAAATCCCTAGTCCAAAATGCTTCAAACCGAAAAGGTTTTGGAGATTACGGAAAGAGCCAGCAGTAGAGAGCAAAATAGGACAGTGATCCGAGTTTACCGCCAAAGAGTGATTAATGAGAGAGTTAGGGAAGAGATGAATCCAACCCATATTAGCTAAGCCACGATCCAGCCTCTCCCTGATATTATCCAAACCAGCCCGATGATTACTCCAGGTGAACTTATTGCCAACAAACCCCAGATCAACCAGAGCATTAGAGTGTACAAAATCCACAAATTCATTGTGGGAATAAGACCCAAAATTACGTCCCCCACTTTTCTCTAAAGGAGAGAGAATAGAGTTGAAATCACCCAACAGAAGCCAAGGCCCTCCAAAAGAAGCACCCAAAGCTGTCAAATTGGACCAAAAAGCACTACGGAGCATACTTGTATGTGGAGCATAAATACATGAAATCATCCAAGAATTATCTGAAGAAACCGAGGAAACCAAACAAGAAATGTGGTTCTGATACATATGAAAGAGGTCCAGAGTAATACCTTGCTTCCAAGTCAGAAAGAGACCACCCCTAGTACCAGCCGGGGGGACTTCTAACCAAGAAGAAAAACCCAATCGTAACAGAGGAGCTTGAAATCTAGCAGCCAAGACTTTAGTTTCTGACAAAAAAAGGACATCAGGTCTGAGGTTCCTGATGAAAGCTCGCAAGGCTCGAATTGTCGGGGCACGAGCAAGACCCCGACAATTCCAGGACATAACCTTTAGATTCATGGAATCGGAGGGGGCAGAGTATATCCTGCCACCCCTGAAGGTAAAGAGACATTGGAACGGAGAAGAACAGTGTCGACATCCTGAGAGGCCTCTTCTAAAGAGGGCAAGTCTTGGAGTTTAGTCTTTTTCTGAGGAAGGTGTTTCGAGTTGGTTGAGGAAGAGTAAGGATGGAACCTTTTTTTCTAAAGCAAGGGTGGAGGGTATTTTGGTGGTCTCACCGAAGAGGCAGAACCTGCAGAGATTCAGATGTGGGAAAAAAAGATAATTCTTTTTCAGTGGACAAAACAGAGGAAGGACACGTGGGAAGCACTAGCTTAGAAGACTTTAAAAAAGAAGGCCACGTTTTTTCTGAAAGGCTAAGCTGTAGAGTTTGTATTTTGGCAACTTGAGAGAGCATTAAAGAGGAAGTGAGAGAGTCCAGCTGTAAATTGACAATGGGAGCCTTTTCATTTAATGCAGACATGCTCGCATGCATCAAGCTTTCCACCAGAGACGAATTCGTGCATGAAGAGAGGGATTTGGTGCTGATTGGACGTGTCTGCAGCACTTGGGAACCTGAACCCACAGAAGTGAGGCTGAGCTGAGTTGGTGAGCTGGTGGAAATGGTTGAATCAGTTCGAGTTGCCTCGATGACGCGCTGAGCGGGAACCTCCATTCCGGGACCAGAGATCTGAGGCAATATGCGACGTAGAGGCAGAGTGATTTCAATTCTGCTTTCCTTAGGGGAGCTAGCTTTGAGATGAGGACCATATAAACCATTATCAGGAGGACGAGGCATAATTGGACATGAGAAAGAGAGATGCCCTAAACGTCCACATGCATAACAGAAATCTGATAAGCGTTCGTATTGGTACAAAACCTGAGCCGGAGCCTTTGGAGGGCGTTGATGCAGGAAACCAGTAGCCAGAGGATTCTTCAGATTAATAAGGACACGAATCCTCAGAAAACCCTATCTATTTGGCTTGGACTTATCAGCATTGTCCACTTCTAACAGCACACCCAAACTTTTACCAATAATGGTAGCATTCTCGTTGGTCATCCAGTCCAACGGAAGTCCATGGACTTGAACCCAAAAGGCACCTTTGGAGAAATCTAGGTCTTCAAAGGTGTCATCATTGCCCCATCTTTGAAGAAATAAGGGAGACCCCTTTATGTTCCATGGAGAGTTATCCAGCACTCGAGTAAGATCTTCATCATCCTCAAAGGTGAAGACAACCAGATTATCTTTCCTATACTCGGTCGTAAGGGACTTTAAAAAATACCAGGCCTGTAAGAGATTGGTTTTAATAGTGGAAATGGGTACCGGTTTGAGAGAAATAATTTTCCCCACCAAGATAAGCGAGGGAGAAACCACCAGGTTGTTAGTAGGTGCGATTAACAGAGGAGGAGATGAAGAGGATGAATCTGAGCAGTTAAGAGCAATGGTGTGGTTGATAAGGTCTTCTATTTCGTGATTTGAGGAGTCCATCGTCACAGGAAAGGATCGGAAACAAAAGCTAGGTTAAAGAGTAAAAGCAAGCAGCAGGAGCAACAAGAAGGTGAACAGAGTTCGGGAAAGCTCTACAGAGAGAGCGGTTTTTTAAATAGAAGTTCAACTTACTAAAATATCAACCACTTTTTTATGTCATTTGTGGTCTGTTTCATAGTTTTGTTATGGGAGAAGGATTCACATCTCCTTTATGATATCAATGTCTTCATAATTAACCTTAAGACCAATGCCTTTATTAGTAAGTTTTTGTATTTCGGAAAGAAAATTGACGAAAAAATAATCTATTTAAAAAATACAAGTTAAGTTTGGTTCAAGAAATCTATGCAATTACAGTGTTACTTGGTAATAACGCAAGTAAAAAAAAAAAAAATCTCAAGAGAATGAAGCAAGCGAAATTGGTCTAAAAATTTAGAGGGTTGTATTGGAGGATCTTTCAATCTAATTTATAAAACTATTACGTTTGTAAGAAGTATATACATTTTTAATAGCATTTTAAAAAACAATTTTTTTTTTAATATTTTTTTTATTAATGCTATTTAAAAAATATGAGTTTCTCACCGTACTTTAATTAAATAATTGACAATTTTTTAGACTAAATTAAAGGAATTATTTATAAGAAAATTCCAAATTCGCATTTTGCACAAGTTGTTTGCTTTCTACAAAAGTTTTTCATAATATTTACAAATAATTCAAAACAAAAACACTCAATACTACTTTCACTTATATATCAAAACATATTTTTAAATAAAAACCACCCTCCAATTTCTCTAGAAATAACCCAAAAATAAATAAATAAATAAATGGGAGTACGAGATTTCAAGAAAACAACGCATTCTTTTGACCAACTCCATATTATAAAAAAATAAAAAAAAATTAAAAAAAAAAAACTCCATTCTTTTGATTTACCAACAAAAAAAAAAAAACCATTCTTTTGGGAGTACGTCGTCGTTTTAATTCACATGAATGAAATATGAAAAAACTACATCAGAACTTTTATACAACTAATGATGAAAACGCTGCCGTTGTACACGGACTGCGTTGTGACGCGCTGCCCTGTTTATAAATATGACACCTGGAAAACCAAGAAGATCTTTTTTCTTTCTTTATTTTCTCTTCTTCTCTTGACAAACGGACAAGAGGTGCGTTCAGTATCTACAATCTCTCTCTCTCTCTCGCAGCGTGAAATCTAGGGTTTCTGCTCAACTCGCGAATCAGACTCGCCAACAGGTCAGTTCTCTTCTGTTTGATCAATTAAGGGTTTAATTGATTGATTGACCTTTTTTTTTTTGGCTGTTGCCTCTTTTTTGTTGCCTAGAAATCTCGGAAAACCGGAAGAAAGGAAAAAGATTATAATTTGGTTTCAAATATATACTTTTTTTTTTCAAATGAAATGGAAAATATTTGTTTTCACGGGTCGATTAGGTTAGCCATCTCTATTTTTTTGTACGGAAATTAAAGTTTATCGTCTAGTTTGATTTCTTCGTTTCTTTTCTTTTCTTTTTCCAATTTCTTAGGAACCAAACGGTGTAATTTTTAAGCTGATTTTATTGGGTTATATTTCAGGGATTTTGTTTGATTGCTAATTTTTTTTTTTACTCTATAAGAAGAAATTGTTGTTTTTTCTATTGCCTGCATATTTATTGTTTAAGCAAAAAATAAAAAAATAAATAAATATCTTTATCTAGTTATCTATATGTTATTCAGCGTTGAATTTGTATTTGTTTGGAAGATATCGATGCTGCTGAAGTGTGAGAAACTTGTTATTATTGATATGCTGTTATTCCTTCAAAGATATTGAAACTTAACCTGACTATTTTTTTTTTAATGTTGATTGTGGACTAACTTGCTTATATAATAACACAGTGATCTTCAAGGAGGGATTTTAAGATATGGGGAAGAGGAAGTCAAAGTCAAAGCCACCTCCTAAGAAGCGGATGGATAAGCTTGACACTGTCTTTAGCTGTCCTTTCTGCAACCATGGCAGCAGTGTTGAATGCCGCATGTAAGTATCTAATGCAATTTTCATGTGTGCTCCATGGATAATAGGATAGCGTATATAACGTATGACAAAGTTTGAGGGGCTCTTACGCCTAACTATTTCAATCTAACTACCGGGGAGCTGTTGGACATCTAAGCTTTATTGACAACAAACTCTCTGATCTCTTTGCTAGCATGTTACTTTCAGAATTTTTTCCTGTATCACAGCATTGTGTATATCTAGTGTAAATTGCTTAAGTACGTTGATTATGTTGTGGAAGGTCATGTGAATGATAATGTTATGAGGTTGATTGCATCTATTGAGTTTTATTGATTGCTTTTGGTATTTATCTGGTTTCAGTGATATGAAAAACTTGATTGGGGAAGCCTCATGCAGAATATGCCAAGAGAACTTCAGTACCAGCATCACAGGTGACTTGTAAAGCTATTGCTTTGACATGTATAATGTGATTAGTCATTGACTAGATGTAATTTAAGAGGGCATTTTTCCATGAACGTAATTAATGTAAGAGCCTGTTCCTGGCCAATGAACATCATCATGATGTGATACTGATTTCTAATATCATAAATTTATTAGAGGTTATAGGGGTATACGAAGCTAAGAAGACGTGTTGATTACTTAAATCACAATTGAACTGATATTTACGATTTCTTACTCTTGTGTGTGCAGCTTTGACTGAGGCAATAGACATGTAAGTGCAATCTCTCTCTCTCTCTCTCTCTCCCCCTGTCTCTGTCTCACACGTTGAAGTTGTGACTGCAGATACAGCGAATGGATTGATGAATGTGAACGGGTCAACGCTGTTGAAGATGATGGTGCTTAGCATGATGAACTGATGCCCTNGGAAAAACATTTCAGTATTGGAATAGCTGCTAGTAACTATCTTAGCTGTTGGTGGGAGCAGTGTGCATCAATTTCTGCCGACAGCATTGGTAGTTTTCAATATTACTCTAATATGCTGTATATGTTAGTGTGAGAGAATAATTTGTATGCATTTCAAGGAAACCTCATGAGGAACTTGCCCAACTGAGGCTATCCAAATATTAAGAGTTCCAATGCATTGTACCGAAATATGTAAGTTTTATATGCTATGTATTGTGATGTGTGAAAGTCTTTGGTTTACATTTTTGTTCTCTTCTTTTATTGTTCAATTATTGGAAGATTCCCCAACCCCAAAGGGGTTGGCTCAAGTGGTAAATTACCTCTGGTGCCTCATGAAGTATCGGTTCTAACGTTCGACCCCCCTTATTGAGTGCAAATGGTTCTTCTTTGGAGTTATGCCTGTGGGCGGAAGCTTGAGCCTTACCCAACCTGTGGAGGGATCGTTGGTTATCAAAAAAAAAAAAAAATTGATAGGAAGNGGCCCTCAATCTTGCTTCTTAAAGTACCATGTCTAA
>FXXK01000713.1:14126-27826 GCA_900184695.1 Betula pendula | reverse complement strand
CCAAGATGTTAATGTCAAAGAGAGTAAGAGTACGAGGGAGTGATGAGTTAGTTTCCTTTTTTTTGGGGTGAGTAATCATATAAAATAAGTTGATGTACAAGTATACAGTAATATTTCTCAAACAAAATACAAAATAAAGCTAAAAATCACCTAACATAGGTTGGAGACTTGAAGAGCCTCCCAATTCCGATCAACGCAAAAAACAAATGAGTAGTAATACACGTCTAAATTTTTGGAGGTGTAGCGTCAAAATTATTCATTAATTTTTTTTTTTTTTCAAGGTGAGAACATCCTGTCATTTGTGAGAATGTTCGAACCTACATGTCCGAACAATCAGACGTCTAGATCCACTTGAAACAAATCTTAATGGATACTGCCTTGGTTTAAAAACTTCATTAAACAATTTTTAAAATATCTTGGGTCCTGTTTGGCAACTACTTCTATCTTATTTTTTTTACATTTTCCAAAAAAAAAAAAATCAATATTTTTTCAAAATTAGTATCAAACAATTTTTTTACTTTTATCTCACAAATAATTTAAAACTTATTTTTTATTTTATATTACATCAATCATTTCTTATTATTTCTTAAAATAAAAAATCAACGACTAAAAAACCCTTAAAACTCTTATCCAAATCATAGTGTCATGAATAACAATATAGAGAGGAAAATTGTGTTACCTTATATTTCCGATTTTGTGAGTAGTAGCAATTTTCGGACTTAATTTGTAGGGTGTTTTTANCCAAGATGTTAATGTCAAAGAGAGTAAGAGTACGAGGGAGTGATGAGTTAGTTTCCTTTTTTTTGGGGTGAGTAATCATATAAAATAAGTTGATGTACAAGTATACAGTAATATTTCTCAAATAAAATACAAAATAAAGCTAAAAATCACCTAACATAGGTGGGAGACTTGAAGAGCCTCCCAATTCCGGTCAACGCAAAAAACAAATGAGTAGTGATACACGTCCAAATTTTTGGACATGTAGCATCAAAATTATTTATTAATTTTTTTTTCAAGGGGAGAACATCCTGACATTTGTGAGGATATTCGAACCTACATGTCCGAACAATCAGACGTCTAGATTTACTTGAAACAAACCTTAAGGAATACTGCCTTGGTTTAAAAACTTCATTAAACAATTCCTAAAATATCTTAGGTCCTGTTTGGTAACTACTTCTATCTTATTTTTTCATATTTTTTCAGCAAAACAAAATCAATATTTTTTCAAAATTAGTATCAAACAATTTTTTCACTTTTCTCTCACAAATAATTTAAAACTTATTTTTTATTTTATATCACATCAATTATTTTTTATTATTTTTCAAAACAAAAAATCACCAACAAAACTCTTTATGAAAAAAACCCTGAAAACTCTTATCCAAATCATAGTGTCATGAATAACAATATAGAGAGGAAAATTGTGTTACCTTATATTTCCGATTTTGGGAGAGGTAGCTATTTTCGGACTTAATTTAATAATTTGTAGGGTGTTTTTTTTTTTTTCCTGTTCATAGGAATTGGCCTCGAATTCATTGCCACTTGGAGTGAAGTGGATGACTTGTCGAGGGGAAAGGCAAGGACGAAATTCTCTTTAGAGAGCAATTATTAATAAAGTTTTTTGTTTTAAACAAAAAAAAAAAAACCCCAAAATATATTTTTTAACAAATTTCGAGGCAAACAGTATTTTTTTTCTTTTTTCCAAAGGTTGGGATAGCCCCTTCGTTCGATCCCTGGAGAGTCATACAATACGTCCGTCAAAGACGGACGTGTAGCGTCCATTCCTTTAACAATTTTTTTTTTTTTTTCATCTTTCTGCATGCCCTCACTTTTGTGAAGGCATGCGGACGCTAGACGTCCGCTTAAGTGGACGTTTAGCTCTATTCATCCCTAGAATAAGGCTTGCTCATAATTCTTACTCTCAATTTGTAAGTACTACTCTCTCTTCGCTTTAAAAAGAAAAAAGAAACCTAGTTATTTCTTTTTTTTTAATTTTTTGAAGTATTATTTCTCTTATTTTTAAGTGTCCATTTAATTTAATAGTTTAAAATGTATGGTTTAAAATAATAATAATAATAATTTTAAAACTCAATTAAAAAAAATTAATTTTTAATAATTATAATAAAGCGTTTAATAAAATTATGCTAAGAAAAGGTTTAAAACCTTATAGTGTTTTTAAAAATATATTCCTTTACGTCATTTGAAAAACATTTTTAAATCATTAATGATAATTTATTTTTAAACAAAATTTCAAAGGAATCACTTTTTACAAAAACACAAATTTATCGTGCATAATCGCAAGACCGAACTCAATATAAGTACCAAAGGATTTCATGCGACGTCATAGTCAACTTATCAAGTAATTGAATAGAAAAAAAAAAAAAAAAAAAAGTAAGAATATATAATTGAATTTTTTTGATTGGCTGTGAAAAAACAAAAAAGAATAGGAGATATTTGCATCCAGAACCTCCATTATTTTTATAACATATCTTCTTGGGTTTAATAATTATGTCGATTTGTGGTGTACGAGAGAATATTAGTAAATAGTGATTTCGGATCTAAAAAAAAATGAATTTATGACAGAACTTTCAGTGATGCCTTTCCTTGATAAGAACAATCTTGATCAGAAAGACTTGTTTTTGTCTATATTCTTTGTTTGAAAGGATTTATCCCATCCTTTCTCTACCCTTATATTAAAGATGGTTTTATATTTAAAATAAATAAAAGTAATTTTCGAAACTATTTTTTTATCCTACACATCAGCATTAGTCTTTGTTAAAAATAAAAAATAAAAGTTTGTTTTAACTGGCACATTAACATTATGAAATAAAAATGTGGTATCTAATATTATTCTTAAAATAAAGATAAATGTTATTTTGCATTCTTTCAGCTTGATGTATCATGCTCAATCCACTATTGATTTTATTTAGGAGAAACTTCAATTAGGCCCTCCAAACTTTTACCCGTTTTGACATACTTCCTGAACTTTGATTTCTCACTTTAACTTCTCATACTTTCAACATGTATCATTTAACTCCATCCATTAAGATTTTCCGTTAAATCTTAACGATGGGATGTAAAAAATTTCAAAATACCCTGCATTTTAGATTTTTTATATATTTTTTTTAAAAAAAATACATGATATTTTATAAATTTTAATAGTGAAAACAGACGGATGTGAGTTAAATGATACATGTTGAAAGTATGATGGGTCAAAGTAAGAAAAATCAAAGTTCAAAGAGTATGTCAAAGTGGGTGAAAGTTTGGGGGGCTTAAGTGAAGTTTTCTCTTTTATTTTTGATTTTTAATTAAGATTGATTTAAAGATGGATTAAACATGTCACGTTAGTTAATAATGCTGTAAAAATGCAAAAGAACATTTCTCTAGAATAAATATATTTTTAAAACTCATTTATCACACTGGTTGACATGATATGGGTTGAATGACCACTTAAAAAACATAAAATTGCCTACCTTCATTCAACTCATACCACATCAACGGTATAAAATTAATGTGATAAAATAAGTGTGATGTGTAACATTGCTAGTCATGTACTAGTTTATAGGCAAGATTTGGCACAAAAAGAAAAATAAACAAAGTGATGAAAAGTCTCTAGAATAGTTGAAACACACTAGTCCATGACCTTTGGCTTTGTTTGACTTTCAGCTTCAACTTTCTAAGTCCATCAAATCGCATCATCTAAGATTAACTTACATGTTAAGTTAACCACAAAAAAACAAAAACAAAAAAAGAACTTATATGTTAAGTTACTTGCATTCTTTGTGTGAGTCATTCTCAAAAATAGAATATTGCCAAACCCATATATGAGGAGCAATTAGATGAGACCTATTTCCAAAACGTAATTACCCACTTAGTAGAAATAAACAGTTGTTAATTCAAGAAAAAAATTATGTTATAAACCACATTTTTATTTAACTATTATTTTATTATGCTAATATGACAATGTTAATCAATCTTTTTTTTTTTAACATTACGAATTTAATGGTTGATCGGCTCTGTTACGTCAGTAAAATGAGATGATAATAAAACGAAATTGTGATTTTTAACATTAATAATCAAGAAAATCAAAACCCAACTAGGCAATCCTTTTTTTCTTGCCAGACAAATTAAAATTTTGTGGGAGATAAAGTGGAAGATGAGCAGGTTAAGAAAGGTATAAAGAACACTTCCACTAGCATCCACCAGATTCCTCTCTTGATGCCCCTTTCCTCTTAGAAGACCAATAAAAAGGGGGTTTATATTTAAGCGGATTACTAGTATCTCTCCCACCCCTCAAATAAAAAAATAAAAAAAATCATTCTATAATTTAAGCCTAAACGAGATTAGAAATAAAGTGAGATATCTGCGAATGATAGCTAACCATATCAATTCTGTAATTTGTCCTTTTTTTTCCAAAATTAGAATTTGGAAAGAAAATCAGATGGAACGTACGGATTAGTTTTTTTAATCTATAGATTTTGTTGCATGAACATAGGACAAGGATATTATTTTTTGGAAAATTGCTCCAAAAACCTTGTAACTTTTGACCTTATGGTAGATTTGGACCTGAGTTTCTAATATTAAGAATTAAATATCCTAGTCTTGACTATGTGACAAATATATTGTTTAGTCACTTTTCTGTTAAGTCTTTAATGGTAGAAATACACCTACATTTTCTCCATGTAAGACCAATGAAAAATAAAAAAAAAAGGGGTGGACCCTCCACCCCCATAGCGGGGGCCAATACCCAATATGAAGGTGGATGGAGTGGCTACACCCCCACCATTTTGAGAGTAGCTGTGCAAGTCATCCCCCTACTAGGGTGTGGCCACCCTTTCTTTTGGGGGTGGAAGGGGTGGCTCCTCTTCCCTCCACCCTAGCAAAGGGTTGTAGTGGATGTGGAGCCACCCATCTATACTCTTTTTTTCCTTTTTACTTTTTAGCTTCTTTTATATTTTTTATTTTTTTTTATAACTTAATGGTATACGTGGAATGATGACATGATTTTTAACACAAATGATGAGATTTTATTGGTCTTACATGGAGAATATACTATTTGGCACTTTGACTGTTAACAACTTGGTGAAACAAATTGATGAAAAGACTTATTTGTCATATTGTCAAAATTTAGATCCTTAATTGTAGAAATTAGAAACACATATCCTTATCAATCACAAGGCCAAAACTTAAGGGGAGTACAAAGTAATAATATTTTTGAAATCCCAATGTATTGTACAACTTTTTTTTTTTTAAAAAAAAAAGGCAATGAGGGGAAAGGGGCAACAGGGGAATGTATTGTACAACTTGCTGGCAAGTTTTTTCAACCATGCCTATAATTGAACCAGCTTCTAGTACATTTGACAATTCTTCAAAATGCAAATTTTAGCTATCTCTAATTGGAGTCAAAATGTAAGTCTTATGTTAATATCTTCATTGGTTATTTATTCATGTGACTTAGTTATGTGGCTATTTTATTGAAAAAAAAAAAAAAGATGTGTCTTCCTCTTACTTATACTTCTAATTAAAAGATGTATGTAACTCTGAGTTATTAACTTGTTCAATAAGCTCAGAGATATTATAATGATACTTTGAGTTAATTAATTTATGTGGTATTAAAAAAATAATGTCGTTTCACGGATGTTGGAGACAGCCTAAAAGATATCCACTACATATTTATGGTAGATGAATAGCTTTAACACTTCATAGTAATTATTTAATGCATAATTATTAGGGAGCGTTACAAGATTCACACTTCTACTTTTACTTGAGGATTGGCGAACATGCATCTCCTCCAAACCTGAGGTTGGCATACCCTTGAGATAGTATTAATAAATAGAAAAAAAATACAAAATCAGTCAATGTGGTTTACCTTATTTACAATTAATTTTATGTAGTATTAAAATGAACTCATAGGTCTTTAAGGTATGCCAACAAAACAATTTATTTTTTACAGTTAAATTTCGTCTACTAATTTAACAAATTCTGTTAATGTAATACTGACTTAAATAGAATACATGTCATAATTTTATCGACTATGACGTGTCTCGTGCGTGTGTCTGAGAGAGAGAGAGAGAGAGGAGTTTCATTTTCAATGGGAAAAGTGATGCCATTTATAACAGTTGGCCCAACTATAGACATCTCATCTAATTCCTAATGATATATAACTTCAAATATCTCAATCGACTGCCCTTATTGCATTTTACTTTCTTTTTTTTTTTCTTTTCTTTATATATATATAAAAAAATTATTGCATTTTACTTTCAAGCCATACAAAGAAAACCTCCATTGGTTTTTCATTTATTTATTTATTTTCATGACGAAAACCCTTCCACCCAGTCGAGCAAAATGCATTTATATATCTTCCACTAACTCAGAAAGCTTTTAATAAAGAAGATCCCAAAACTTTGTGCATTCTTAGAGCAATGTGAGTGTAATTAGTGATGGGTTTGCTAAAAGTAGTGGAGAATATAGGAAGAACTGATTCCGTCGGGAAGGCCGAAAGGTCTAAAAGGTCATATCATGATATTTTGGAAACCCTTTTTTGATCCGATCATTAACTTCCATTCACATTATTAAATCTATAACAAACTCTAAAACGTGCTTCTAAACAGTGATTCATAGGTTTGTAAGGTGATATTAACGTATTAGTTTACAGGAGCCGTGATACTCATCAGCTTTGGCTGAATGAATAGTCATTCAGCCCAAGGCTAGATGAGAGTAAAAAAAAAAAAAAAAATTTTAATCATGTGGGATCTACCATAAAAAAAAAATGCCAACTGAATGAACTGTTCATTCAGCCTGGGCTGTGGTTTATAATTACTCTAGTTTACAGAGGTGGTGCCCCACTTCTTTTTAATTATAAGGTTTGGAGGGGGAGGTCGATTGTAACTATTTTACCTGGGCGTGACTATAGTAGCTTTCAACCTGCGGGATGCCACTTAGAAGGGACCTAGACGGTAGGAACTGCAGGCGCTCCCTCAAGAGCGACCGAGCCATAACTTAACACATGTCCTACCAGAGCATCAATGAGATTCAAGGTGACGAACACTAATAGGCTAAGGGGTTTCCATTGTGGGAGTCAAACTCAGGCTCTAGTGCATGCCAACCACTTGAAAATTTCCTTTAAACAATTGAACTACCAGCCTTGATGATATTTCAAGGAGCCTTTATGGGACTGCGTTAAAAAGTGTATTTAATATATAAAAAATTGTGTCAAGCAAAAAATGAGTCTATTCAGTAAAAAATAAAAACCTCAAAAATTTCATTTTGAAATGAGACTTTTGCTAAAAAGTTTTTTTAGACCATTTTTATAAATAAAAGCTTGATTTTTCAACGCAATTTCAAACAGGTTCTTAAGCTTAAAAAGTAAAGATCTAGAATTAGGGCTATAAATGAACTGAATCGTTCATAAACCGTTCGGGCATTGATTTTTGTCTCGTGGCTTTGGAGTCAAAGATGTTTATTTAAGGGGGGCCGGATGTAACTCTAAAATAAAATCCCTCCTCACATCCTATAAAGATAGATTGTTCATGAATAGTTAGGGGTATAAATGAATCGAGTTGTTCATGAAAAGTTCGTATTGATTTTTTTTTGACTTGTGGGGTTGGAATCTTCTCTAATCCCATGTGCTGAAACAACTCAGAGCCGAGTCAAGGTCTTCTGTAATGTAAAGTCTTGAGCTTTGTTTATACTCTTCTAGTCAAGAACTATCTAATAAATCTGCATAATTTGATGTAATTAAGTTTACACTTTCTTCTGAAAGCCGAACTAATCATGGCATTTGGGATTTACATTCTAAAAAATCCTAAGCTATCAATTTCCTTAAATGAGGGAATTTGGGAAATATGTTAAAAGCATAACCTAAAATCCAAATCCAACAATAGAACACCAAAAGTTTGAGGGAATAAAAATGCAAACTTTTGTCTTCACTCTGTGACACATTAGGTCGCAGCTAGATTTTTTTCTGACCTCATTCTCATCTCTCTTTATTCCTTTATTGTAAACAGAAAGCTGTCCACTTTCGGTTTTTCTTTTATTATGAATTAGGCTTGTTTAGTCTGGTTAGAAATGTACCCAAAAAAAAAAAAAGAAGAAGATAGAAATAGGTAGAACAAACTTTATTAGAAAAATATTGTTTTATGGTTATGTTAATATAATAATGTCGTTGCAAGATCTTGACCCCTTACTATTAAAGAAAGATCAAGATTTAATGAACTCTACAAACAAAAGTTCCCTAACAACTCTAGAAGATGTTGATCCCACCTAAAGATATGTTTGGATTTGCGATTTCGTAGATAAAAAATGTGATTTTAAATCAAATCGCAAAAAATTGATTGTTTTGGATTGCGATTTTTTTGAATTTTCAAATTTTAAGAAATGGAGTGTTTTTTTTAAAATGCACAATTTTAAAGGTTAAACTGCGATTTTAAAAGTCAAACTACGATTTTGCTAAATGCTTAACTGCATTTTTAAAAATCACGTTTTCAAATTACATATTTTAAAATCACAAACCTAAAAGGGCCATAAGTAACAATTTCAATAGTCTCAACAAATTAGAAATACCTACTCTTATGATGGCCCAGAAATGAGCAAATAATACAAATTTCTCTTTTCCGAAGTGGATAAAAGAGCAATGCCATTCAAACTAAATGGTGCAAGAAGGCCCGGCACTCATCTAAAGTACAGAAAGTTCCTACAAATGATTACAATATCTACCCATTTCTGTAAACATACACGCATGTCTGCATGCGAGTATTGTGTTTGTGTGAGGAGAAAGGGGAGTGTGCATTTACAGGAGAAAAATCAAGTTCTCATGATCTATCAGTTCATTGAAAAACAATCCATGAATTGACAAAATTGCAGCATCTGATACAAATAATGTATCACTTAAACTGTACATATCTCAAGTGATAACCCTTTTGTATTCCTTTGTTTCATTTTATTTCCAGCAATACAAAAAGAACCTCCATTTTGAGTTCTGATATTATTCATTTACAAATGGGGTTAGGTGAAGCCACAACTCAATCTGAAAAGATGACCCAAGGTCAAAAGAATAGGGAAAACGCCAAAAAAAAATGGTTTCCCTTGGTGAGGGGGAACTAGTTTGATAAATTAGAAATTGTGTTACAAAAATGCAATTTACTTGAAGAATCTTGTGCTTAGATCAAGCTGGTTTAGCTGCCTTTCCAGTTTCTATGTTAGTCTGCTTGATATTGAAAAGGCCACCAAGTCCTCGTCCCTTGGCAAGCTGCTCCAGTTCCCCAAGTTTTTGCTTTAGAAGTTCCACTTCTCTTGCTAAATCTTCGTCTCTTTGCCTCATTGCCTGGAAAAAAAAAAGTGAATAAAGGGGTCTGTGAATTAGGTGCCCTAAAAGAAATTTATACTAATCTTTCTGAGAACCACAAAACGGACAGTGGTCATAAAATGGTGTCTGTATGCCTATTATTCACTATTTTCTTAATATGTCACCACAAAATGAAGGGAAAATGCTTTTAAGAAAAATCACAATGCCATCTTTTCTAACAAGTGAGTTATATCATCTTCCACTGACTCAAGGTGGTAATAACCAATGCAATGTCTGCCTTCAGATTATTATCTTCATCAACACAACATCATTAAAAATGTTAGCTTAATTCAGGTCAATCCAAAAAAACACACACACACACACATTTCTTACAACAACTCAAGAGAGGTTCTGACTTAAGCATCCCCAAGGAAACCCTTAAAAAGGAGATCCATTATCTCAAAACTTTGTACATTCTTAGAGCAATAGAAGTGTAATTAATGATGGGTACGTTAGAAGTAGTGGGGAATACAGGAACTGATTCTGTCTGAAAGACTGAGAAGACCAAAAAGTCATATTATTGTACATTAAAAACCCTTATTTATCCAATCATGAAGTTTCATTAATATTAATTCACAACCTCAGTACAGCTGCTTCTATAAAAAGTGCTCTTAGTTCGCCAAGATGATATTCACATATTAGTCTATGGAGGTACCCCACTTTCACTTGGGCTTAAATAGTGAAAGTAGAATGTCCAGCTTATCTGTCAGTATAGTTGTTGCATATTGTGTCGGAGCCATACCATAATTTGTGACAAAATAAAATTACTACATGACCATGATCTTTTTCCCCCTGAAAAATGATGGCAGCAACACACCATTAAAACAAAGACCTGCTGTGGGGAATACAACCACTACTCTGTTTGGCCAAATTGTAAAAGCAAAAAATTGGTCTATATAAAACCCTAATGAAAGAAACAACTAATTCTGGATTTGACAAATCCAATTCCTTGATAATTGAGGAGAATAGGATTGGATAACTTTTGTTTAGTTCCATTACTTCACCTTAATAATTTAAGTTAAAGAAAATAAATTTACAAAAAAGAAGAGGAAATAGGAAGAAAAGTGGAGGTTTAAATATTTACTAATATTTGAAATTTAACCATAGTGGATAAGTTATGCAGAACTCCACTAGACATATTTAACGACATTTCAAGAAATTTGTGCTTGTCAAGATTTGTTTTTTTTTTTGGGTGATGACTGTATCAAAAGAACTGTTATCTCCTGGAACCAAAGTGATAAACACAAGGATTTAAGTATCACTAACAGAGATATTATTGCCACATCACCTCAAATTCTTGCTTTCGTAATTCCTCCTTTCTGGCTTCTGATCTAGAACTTCTTTGCACCTCAAAGATCACAGCAACTCCTGCAACCTTATATATATATAGAAATTTGGCTATATGAGTGATCACATAAGGATCTATACACATAAAATTGGTTTTTAGGGCAATAAGCATGTAATTTGTGTGTGTGTGTGCACGCGCATTATAGGTATTTTTGTATGTACGTACATATATATATGTGTGATATCAGATAACTTAGATCCTCATCCCCTTAGCACAAACTATAAAGCTACTCTCCATAAATTACAGACAATACATGGAAGTATGGGGTTGTATTCCCAATGGTCAAATACACTCTAAGGAGGGTAGAAATGCTCTACAGTCATATGCTCACGAAATTGTAGGCAGTCACAGTGGTCCATAATTTCACCCTGTAATTGTTACAGCAACATTCTACCCAAAAGAATGGTGAGGTTTTCACTTCATCCATTTAAAAGAAACAGAAATGCATTTTTGATTCACTAATTTGGATGCAAAAATACCCAAAATAAGTGCTCACCAACAAGGAATCAAGATACCAACTAGGCCAAACAATTATTCAACTTTTAGGTGTTGATCTAACTATATTTGTGTTGCAATGCATATTCTCAATGTCCAAGAGTGACACAAGAGAGTGCACAACTTCTGGTGTACTCCTAATTATAGGCACCAAAAATATAATTTGGTCATTGATGAGGAAATATTGGAGTCTAGTTCATAAATAAGTAGTAAGTGCAACGCATGTTAACAAAAAAGGAAAAGCATCCACATATTGTAATTTGGATATAATTGAGAATGGTATGCAAATAACAAGCAAACATCATCTTATACAGGTTATATATTGTTGACAAAGAAAATTCCGTATGCAGTTGGAATATTGGCAGACATATCATAGCTTCGTTGTTCTCATCTAAGCACTAGTATTTCTCTTATATTAAACACAACCATGATTAACACAAAAACAGTTAAAAAGTTTTTTTCCTAAATAGACAGGCTTAAGGCTATAGCCTACAGGAAAATCAAGCCAGCAATAGAGAACTTTTGTGGACTTGTTTCTCATGAGCTAGACAAGTCACATCAGAATGCAATTAACACTGACCTTGTGGTTCAGCCATATAATTATCTCACCCAATTGCCTAANTTTTTGGTCGTTGATGAAGAAAAATTGGAGTACCAGTTCATAAATAAGTAGTGAAGTGCAATGCATGTTAACAAAAAAGTAAAAAGACATCCACATATTGTAATTTGGATATAATTGAGAATGGTATGCAAATAACAAGCAAACATCATCTTATACAGGTTATATATTGTTGACAAAGAAAATTCCGTATGCAGTTGGAATATTGGCAGACATATCATAGCTTCGTTGTTCTCATCTAAGCACTAGTATTTCTCTTATATTAAACACAACCATGATTAACACAAAAACAGTAAAGTTTTTTTCCTCAATAGTCAGGCTTAAGGCTATAGCCTACAGGAAAATCAAGCCAGCAATAACGAACTTTTGTGGGCTTGTTTCTCATGAGCTAGACAAGTCACATCAGAATGCAATTAACACTGACCTTGTGGTTCAGCCATATAATTATCTCACCCAATTGCCTAATGTGGTGAGATCAAGTCCTACCAGGCACTTTTTCCCATCTGATTAGTAAAATCCCCTGTGCATCCTGTGAGCACAAGCTACTTCACTATTGACATTCCCATGGCCAAAACTCATTTTCCAGTGTAATACAAAGAATGGAAAGCAAAAGGATCAAAATTCAATTAAATTTCAAGCCAACAGTACTGTGTTTGCTCAGATCTAACTTGTGCTACGTTTGGATATAGGAATTAGACATTCCACTTCCAGCCAATCCTCTCACTGCTTTAGAATCAACCTATTCGGGATCGCATTATATCTCAAAAACTAAATCAACCTACATAGAACTACGATTCTAAATTGGATTTAATTGTACACAATAAAACAAAAATTACTTCTTAGTCAGATCCAAGTTCTTGAGTCATCCCAAGGCCTGAAGGCAAATCAGCTTTGAAAAATTGTGATGGATATAATTAGAGTAGATTGATTGTGTGCTTTGGTATTCCTAAGTTGACATGTCCAAGTTGGCGTGGCAGGAGCGGTAGTCTCTAGAAGAATTGCTAGCAATCATTTTTAAGTTTTGCATTTTATGTGTTTTCTTCTTAGCTTTTGTATCTGTATTTCAGTCCTATGTTTTATTTGTATTTCCATTGCGTTTTGTTTCTTAGACAACAGTTGTAATTCTGTTAGAATCTTCTAACTATTTGGGTCTATATGAAGGGACCCAAACAGGAAGAAGAAAGCAGAAAACAATAACATCTCTGAAGTTGTTTGTAATTCCTGGAGACTAATCATTTCAAATCTCTCTTATCATTTCAATATATTGAAGCAGTATTTTTTTTTTTTTGATAAATAAGAGAAAATATATTAAAAGCGCAAAAATGCAGCCATAATACACAGAAAGTATACAAAAGATTGCTTAAGAAGGGGAAGAAAAATGTACAAAAAAGTCATTATAGCTTATCACTAAGGGAGGTAGATAAGTAGTAGTCCAATAAAAAAAAGAGTGAAAAAAGAAAGACTTGAGTTCCTCAATCGATCTTTCTTGGTCTTTGAAATTTTGACCATTTTTTTCCCTCCAAAGGCACCACATGAGGCAAGAAGGCATAATTTTTCACACAACAACACTCTGGGAGCGACCACCAATCCACCAACAAGCAACCAGATCAATCACTCGAGAAGGCATAACCCAAGATAAACCAAAGTGGCTAAAGATGATATTCCATAAAGCACCAGCAACCTCACAATGAAGAAGAAGATGATCCACAGACTTTCATACCTTTTACACATACAACATCTGTCTATAACGATGACATGTCTTTTTTTAAGGTTGTCTATAGTAAGGATCTTCTCAAGAGCTGCCGACCAAACAAAAAAAGCTACTTTCACAAGAGTTTTGGTCCTCCAAATACTCTTCCAAAGAAAGGGACGAACATCGTTACACGCAAGGACCCTAT
>FXXK01000712.1:126801-138569 GCA_900184695.1 Betula pendula | reverse complement strand
TTTTTTTTTAAAAAGAAAAAAAAATTATTTTGAACTAATGAACTTGCTGTGTCCGTGTGTTTGTATTTTTCTCAACTTTTTTTTTTTCATTTTTTTTTATTCTGAACTTGTTGTGTCCGTGTGTGACGGTGTGTCTTTGTTGTAATATTTTAGTTTTGACAATTTTTTTTTTTTTTTCCAAAAAAAATGGTGGTTTTTGATGTGTAGGACCGAATCAAACTATCAATGGGTGCTCTATATAGAAAAAGCTATAAAAAAAACAAAGTAACTCAAATTAATGAAGGAGAAGTCAAAACTCAAAAGTGTCATACCATTCAATTTTTTCTGAAGCTTTTGAATCCAAGGCTTGGGAGACTCAGTCACTCAGCAGCTATCGGTTGTTTTGAAAACAAAAGAAACAAATATGGAGTATCCCAACCTTATCTTAGTTTTCCTCCATTATCTATATGACATGTGTCCTCTTTTAATCCTTTCTTAATCTCCTTCAGACTCTTTGGGCCATTATGCTAAACAAAAAACTACAGCAAAAAGTCAGCAACCGTATTACTATTAGACTTGGGCAGTTGGGCTTACTTAAATACAATTTTCTTGGACCCACTTAAATACAATTTTTCTTAAACTGAAAGTTGAAGCCAAACTACCAGCCCACTGAAATACAAAACAAAATATATATATTAAAAAAAAAAACACCATTGCAGGGGTTGTATGACACTCTTCCAAATTCCTCCATACAGATTAATTTTTTTAAAAAAATTTGCAGGGGTCGTGGCCCATGCTGGTCTCCATGACCATCCGCCATTGAGCTGGCGTGTCTTGGAGATATGCAGGGGTGAGACTCGAGGTTGGCTGCCTTAAATGCAAGTTTTAATGAACCTTATCCTTTTTTCATCAAGGTTCATTATAACTTTCTACTAGGGAACCGAACCTGAGTCGCCACAGCTCTCAATAGGGTCAACCGAACCGTATAACTTTGGTCATCCATTATGCGGACTTGGGCTGTTCGCATGCCAACCGGGCTGTCAGGTGGGACTTGGGCCTTTACTTTTTCAGGCCCAATTCCTAACAAATTCTATATCCACCATTTTTTTTTTCGAATTAGGGTTGAGTGTACGAGACTCGTCCCACTCACAACATTGTACTCTTATTCTACAGCCCTTAACACACACAAGTAGAGGATGTACATAGTTTAAGAAGCTCGTATTCTCACCCAATGAAGTTGGCCTATTGAATTCTATATCCACCATTTTTTTTCTTTCGAATTAGGGTTGAGTGTATGAGATTCCTCCCACTCACAATATTGTACTCTTATTCTACCGCCCTTGACACACACAAGTAGAGGATGTACAGGTTTTAAGAAGCTCGTATTCTCACCCAATGAAGTTGGCCTATTGAATTCAATATCCACCATTTTTTTAAAAAAAAATTTAGGGTTGAGTGTACGAGCTCCTCCCACTCACAACATTGTACTCTTATTCTACAACCCTTAACACACACAAGTAGAGGATGTACATGTTTTCTCAATCATTAATCCACACATACTATGAAAAAAGAGCATATTTATTCTCGTTTATTTCTAACAGGAAGACCAAAACCTATCAAATGTTAGAAGGGTAAAAGTGTTTTGTGTAAGAGTAATTATATATGTCAATTTTCGTATTTATCTTGTGTCCACCAAAATTGATTTGACTTTTAAAATCACCATTAGATTTATGATAAATCATTATTGATTTTTGATTTAATGGTGATTTTGAAGACCAAATCAATTTCGGTGGATACAAGGTAAACATGAAGTTGACATATATCATTACTCTTTGTACAAAGAATTTTAACCCTTTGATTTTAATGGCATCCTACAATTTAGGCTTTGTCTTTATCAATGACCGTACTAATAATGTCACATTATTAGAGTTACAACTTACTCAAGATTTGGTACGAGGAAAAATATTCAAAAAGAAACCCATTAACTTTCTGCGACCTGTGAAACAACCTCAAAGAAAACAACTTTAAGAAGACACATAAACACAATCTATTAATTAAGCTTAATTATGACATAGTACAATAGACAAACTGACTGATAGCAGTTCAGTTCCTTTGCTCGCAAGCATAATTCTAAGAATTTAAGTCATCAAGCTTGAGATACCTTAATTATTTTTCTTAAAATCCATAATATAGTAGTTAAATTATTTATCCCTTAATTATTAAGGATAAACCTCAATAAACGGATTTCATGCCGTATGACGCCACTATTTTTGTAGTGGCTGAAGCCAGCCTCCAAGAAGAGCTTCTCCCAATTCTTTTCTTGTTTCTCTCTTTTTCCCAGTGACAAGAACCATCATGAAAGTACTGTCAAAGAGGAGCTTTGTTTTAGTAACATCATCTTCATCTTATCCCTCATTTTATCCCACGTCTATGATGATTACTTTCCTTCCCTTACCGTTCGCTTGTAATGGCCTCTTTGCATCTTTTCAGTATCTTCACACATTCCTCATCGCTCCAATCATGCAAAATCCACTGCCAAATAATTAGATATCACAATTAATATATCAAACGAGTCGGGGGTGTGCCTTAAAAATATTCATAAATTCAAAATAATGAGTAAATTCTTCTGAATTTGGGTGTGGGAGATGCATGCATGCATGCTCTAATTTTTTTTTCTCTAACTATGGAGTTCGTAGAATTCTTACAAATAGTATCTCCTTTACATGTCTATCTATATATTGATAGACGCATAATTGTGATTAAAGACATAAATACA
This sequence comes from Betula pendula, assembly GCA_900184695.1. Taxonomy (NCBI): domain Eukaryota; kingdom Viridiplantae; phylum Streptophyta; class Magnoliopsida; order Fagales; family Betulaceae; genus Betula; species Betula pendula. The sequence goes on along the minus strand of FXXK01000712.1, from coordinate 135,814 downwards.
AAATCCGACGGTCACTATAGAAAAATTCTTGTTTTGACCAATATTAATGGCCAAAATGAACATGCTATGTAGCTAAGACTCCGTTTGTTTCCACGTAAAATGTTTTATGTTAAAAAATATTTTCAGCGTTTGTTTCGTACTGAAAATCAGCAACGGTCGACGACTTTCGACATTGGATTCTAGTGGACTCCAGCAGACAGCAACTTCGAGAGACCTCCGGAAACAATAGAGGATAAAAAAAGTTTTCCTAACCAGTCAATCAAAAATATTTTTGGTTTTTTATCATGATTTTCAGTCGTAGCAAATACTAAAAAATAGAAAAATCATTTTCTAGAAAATATTTTACGTCGAAACACCGGAGCCTAAAACAAAAAGAGGAATCACCCTAATTCAAAATAAAATCTCAAGATCTTGAAGGGACCAAATTAAGTATTTTGCAAACCTTAATGAGAAGGGCATCGGCAGAAGGAATAGAGTGAAACATATCACCACCAACATATTTCAAGTTTGAACTCTCCGTCAGGTTAGCAACGACGTGTGGAAGGTCAAACACCGTGCATTTGATGTGAGGAAAAGCCTCCAAAACGATTCTTGCCACCGTCCCAGTCCCACCTCCAACATCAACCAACGAGCCCAAACCCTCAAAGATGGGCTTGTAGTCCTCCACCACGAAGCCCATAAGTTGGGAATCACTGGCCATCGCTTCATTGAAGATGCAATTATATCCTGGGTTTTGGTTGCAGTAATTCCATAGACCCATCCCGTGTGTTTTCTCAAAGGGTGTGAGCTCAGTACTCCCTCGAAGCCAATCCCCCAAGACATGCCATGGGCTCACCATAACAGGATCAAGCATTGCTAGAACAAAAGGTGACAGGCTAGTCACGTTATCCTTTAGGACCAGCCTAGAAGAAGGTGTCAGACCATACGCTTCTTCTTCTTCATTTTCATTTTCATTTTCATGAACTTTTGTTTTAGCGAAGAACCCGGACTGCACCAACAAGCGCATGAGCCAGTGGACGCAGCTTGTTTTGTTGGGGTGAATATGAAGTTTAGAGACGAGCTGTGGAAGAGTAAGGGGTTGGCCATGGTTGTGGATGACGTCAGGTATGCCTAGCTGGATGGCAGTGTTAAGTGACATGGATTCAATGTAACTAAATATGTGTTTATACAAATGAGACTGAACCTGGAACAACTCACTCACATTCACACCCTGGCTTTGAACGAGATCCATGGATATTTTTGTAATTTGCAGTTGATCTCTTTCAGAGCTTCTTGTTGTACATGATATATCTCGCTAGCTCCACCACCATCTTCTTATATAGAGGGTTGTGGCTGCTGCATTTCCGTTTCAGTGTGTCACGCACGTGTAAAGTAACGCTTGACTTTAGCTCGACGATGGCTTTAGCGAGATTGGTTGCAGCAGAATTATCGCTTGTCGGAGATGGGCCCAGTAGGGGCCTGTGTAGGCCATGGCGATTTGTTTGTCGATCACTGCCAAAGTGTGTTTGTCGATCGATCATGTAAAAGACAAGCAAAATCTCTAACTCAAACAAATTTTGCAGATCACTAGTAACTCTTAGCGAATCAGTGTTAAAATGCTATTGAAAATACATTCATTATAGTGTTTGGTAAACCAGAAAACTAAGGTAGGCAATGTAATTGGTTTAAAGTTTTTAACCTTTTGTCTGGTTTTCAAAATAAGGATTCAAATAATTCTTAATTTATTTACCACAACAAAAATTAGAACTAAACTTAATTAAACCATTGGTTTGTCGAACACAAAAACTAGTTTACTATTTAGACTATACACATATCACAGAAGAATTACCTGATAAGTCCAAAGTTGAATTGATTTATACAGCATTCAAGCTTACAATACATGATTATTCTACAGTCATACAAATCTTAGTACAATATATACATAGTTTTTTTTTTTTTACAATACATAGTTGTTACTAAGGTCCTAAGGAGATAGAAACCAGCCTCCAAGAAGAGTTTTTCCCATTCCTTCTCGTATCTCTCTCTTCCAGTGACCAAAACCATCATCAACATGTCAAAAAAGAGCTTTGCTTCGGTTATTTCATGCTCGTCTTTGATATCATTAATCACTATATCTATGATGACCACCTTTCCCCCTTTTTCTTTGTTTACAATAGCTTCTCGGCATTTTTTCAGTACCTTCACGCAATCCTCATCGCTAATTGAGTGTAAAACCAGCTGCAAATTAGTAATTATCACCATCAAGAAAAATGAAAACATTCTGTAATTTACTAATCCAACCATAAAGAACACAACCAAGAGTATAATCATTCGCTAAGATTGTCTCCTTCCTTATTGTATTGAATAGCGTATATATGCAGTTTACCGAAGTTTGAACCTGCATGGCTAGCAATTTTATGTTTGCCCATGAAGGACATTTGCAGATCAAGCTAATATATAGAAGAAAATCCAAGATACCAGACAAATTTTGAGACGGAAAGAATGGTTATGGAACGATTAAATAATGCATACCTTAAGTACGTAGAATGGCATCTGCCCGGAGGGATGGACTGAAACATATCACCTCCAACATAATAATTCAACTTCAAACTGCCTGTCGAATTAGCTACAACGTGTGGAAGATCAAACACTGGGCATTTCAAGTGAGGGAATGCTCAGAAATGATCCTAGCGCATGTTTCAGTACCACCCCCTACATCAATCAATGTATCCAGCCCCTCAAAAACTGGCCTGCAGTCTCTTACAACAAGTTCATCATTCCAGAATCACCGGCCATTGCCTCGTTGAAAAGATGATTAAATTCGGGTTTTGGTTACCATATTCCCAAAATCCCATCCCATGTGCACTCTCAAATGCTGTGACCTTGTCTTCCCGAAACCAATGTCCCAAGAATTGCCATGGAGTTACAAGAGCTGGGTCAAGCATCACTAAGACAAATGGTGACAAGCTGGTGACATTTTCTTTGAGGAGAATCCTAGATGAAGGTGTGAGATCATACGCTTCTTCTTCTTCATCTTGTTTTTTGTTTACTCTTGTGGTAGCAAAGAAGCCGCCGTGCGCAAGTAAGCGCATGAGCCGGTGCACGAAACGAGCTTTTGCAGGGTGAATCTGAAGCGCTGAGACCAAGTCATGGAGAGTAATGGGTTCCCCATGATTGTGGATTATGTCTGGTATGCCTAACTGAACTGCACATTTCAGTGACATGGAACCTACGTAACTGAAAACATGTTTATACAGATGAGATTGTGCTTGAAACAACTCACTTGCTCCCTGTCCATGACTTTGATCCATAATTTTGCAGATGCCTTAGCTCCTGCTAAGTGATAAGATTCAAAGATGTGCGATGGACTTTTAATCGCCTTATTTGAATGTGTGCCAAATCGCAAATTGCAGAAATTGCCCTCGATTTTTCACCATCAAAAAGTCAGCATAACACGGTCCCACTTTATGTAGATGTTTTGAATTCAGATATCAAAATTATGAGCCCAAAAAAACAAGTAAGGCAACCCCACCTTTTTTTTATTATTTGGGTTTGGTGGTGTAAGAAAAAAAATTACTGTATTGTAGTTTTATCAGCGGTCTATATTTACTTCTAAATTTTTTTTATGAAAAAGAGAATAATATTAAATCTAGACCATTGTGATAATTACTTAAATATACACAATTTATTTAATTAAATTAACAATTATTATACTTTATTTGCACTAATTCTTGCATTTTATAGTTAAGTTAAAAATATTATTTAATTATTAGTATTGAGCTTAAATAATATACTAATGCAAGTAACTATTTGTTGTTGTTGTTGTTGTTGTAGGAATAGGTAGAGTTGAAAAATAAAAAAAGATTATACAAAAAAATAAAATAAATAAAGCGAATGAATGAGAATGAGATTGAGACCCCTCATACATCACGGGGGAGCAAGTGAAAAAACAAATCATTTTGGACGCAATTTGGACTTTTTTTCTTATTACGTCTTCTCTTATCTTTATATTTTTTAAAATTATTATTGAATTTGTGGTCCTCATGTGTGGACAAATATGAGAAATGTTACGGCATTTACCGATAACTTTCTCCTATCTTTATATTTTTTAAAATTACTATTAGATTTATGGTTTTCATGTGTGGACAAATATGAAATATGTTACGGTATCTACAGATAGCCTTTTCCTATCCTTATATTTTTTTTAAAAATTGTCCACACATGGGACCACAAATCTAATAGTAATTTTAAAAAATATAAAAAAAAAAAAAAAAAAAAAAAAAAGACGAGAAAAAAATATAGCATTTTTCTCGAGATATATCTGCCAAAACCTTTCCGTTCGGGAAGCTTTTTTGGACTAGAGATTTATCTAGTCATGATGTGGTTGCTGGGGCTTGGCTATCTGATATTGATGGATCTCCAACTTTCTCTCTTAGCAGGAAGTGGAAAAGCACAAAATCGGCTTTCAAGAGCTGGAATCATCAGCATTTTGGTAAGATTCAGTCTCAGATTAAACTTTTGATGAATGAAATTGCTCTAATTCAAAGCTTTTCTCATTCCCTAGCCAATGTGGCCAAGGAGCAATCTCTCCAAGCAACTCTTCAAGAACAATTGCTTAGAGAGGAAATCTTATGGAAGCAAAAATCCAGGGATCTCTGGCTGACTTGCACTGATCTTAATACCAAATTCTTCCATGCTTCCACGGTTTGCCGTAGAAGGTATAATTCTATATCTTTTCTGAAAACTTCTGATGGTAGTGTTCTGACTAGTAGAGAAAACATTGAAAACTACATGGTAAACCATTACAAGAATTTGTTTACTACTACTGCTCCTGTTTTAGATGATTCTCTAAATGACTTGATTGATGTGGTTGTTACTGATGAAGATAATTCTATTATTTGTTCTATTCCTGATGAGGTTGAGATTTATCAGACTATCATTAGTCTAGGTCTTAACAAAGCCTTTGGCCCTGATGGAATGACAGGTTTATTCTATAAAACCTACTGGAATATTGTGAAGCATCAAGTTGTTACTTCGGTTCAATTTTTTTTAGAGGAGGTTACATGTTAAAGGAATTCAATCATACCAATATTGCTCTCATTCCCAAGATTGATAACCCTTCTCAAATAAATCATTTTCGGCCTATCAGTCTCACTAATTTTAATTACAAAATTATTTCCAAGATCTTATCTAATAGATTTAAACCTCTTGTTCAAAAAATTATCTCACCCACTCAATTGACATTCCTAAAGGGTAGATCCATTCATTACAATAGTATTCTTGCTCATGAAGTTTTTCACACTATGAAGCACAAACAAGGCAATGGAGGTTTAAAGGCATTAAAACTGGATATGGAGAAGGCTTTTGATTCTATGGAATGAGATTTTCTTTTGAAAATGCTTAATCTTTTGGGTTTTAATTCCAAGTGGATTGGTTGGATCAAATAATGCATATCCACCACCTCCTTCTCTATTTTGTTGGATGGCTCCCCTTTTGGTATTTTTCATCCTACTCGTGGTCTTAGGCAAGGAGATCCCCTTTCTCCATTTCTCTTCATTCTTGGGTCTAAAATTTTATCTAGACTCATCTTGAAAGAAGAACATCTTGGTAATTTACATGGCATCAAAATAGCTAGAAATTGTCTTCCTATTTCCCATTTTTTGTTTGCGGATGATTTGATGATTTTTTCTAAAGTCACAGAAAGAGAAGCCAATGCCATTTTACACTGTCTTTCTACTTATACAAATTGGTTAGGTCAAAAGATCAACCTTTCCAAATCCTCATTGTTTCTTAGCAAGAATTGTAGGCCTTCTACCATTAGTTCTATGAAGAGTATTCTGAATCTCTCTCTCATTCCCTCTAAGGCTAAATACCTTGGTATCTCACTCTTTTTTCATAAGAGTAAAAAACTTACTTTTGCTGACATTAGAATAAAATTTTGTTTAAAGTTTCTGGTTGGAGAGCTAAACTCCTTTCTCAGGCTGCTAGGACTACTCTCATCAAGTTTGTTGCTAATGCCATTCCTTCTTATATCATGTCCATATTTTCCTACCCAAAGATTTTTCCTTGGAGCTGAATGCAATTTTGAGGAAATTCTGGTGGGGTTTCCCCCAGAATAAGAGTCATAATCTCACTTTTTTGGCTTGGGATAATATTTGTAAACCTAAATCTTTAGGAGGTCTTGGAATTAGATCTATGTATTTCATGAATCAGTCTTTGCTTGCTAGATTGGGCTGGAAATTAACTTCTAAACAATCATTACTTTGAGTTACTGCACTTACGGGTAAATACCTTCAGGAAGGCACTGGTTTTCTTAATGCTACTATGAAGCCCACTTCGTCTTGATTGTGCAAAGGTTTGTTGAAAGCTAGAGCTGTGGTTGAGAAAGGGGCTTGTTTAGCCATCTCCAATGGGCAACATGTGAATGTATGGACCTATCCTTGGATACCTACATGTTCTTCTTTTAGGCCTAATCCCAATCCGAATTTGGTTGGATTCCTTGATTATCATGTAGATGAGTTGATTGATCCTTTCAACAGAAGTTGGAATGTCTTTTTGCTGCATGATTTGTTTGACATGGATTCTGTTTCTCAGATTCAAAAATCCATATTCTACAGCAAGTGGATGCCGATAGATGGATTTGGACTCCTGCTATTTCTGGACAATTTTCGGTCAAGTTAACACATGAAGTTGTCTCTCATAGTTCCCACAGCCACAGTAGGATCTTTCCCTTTTCTCCTGAAATCTGGAATTGTCTATGGAGCCTCAAGCTTCAACATAGATTGAAGCATCTTCTTTGGAAGATATCCTGAAATTTATTGTCTGTTAGAGCTAATATTGCTCGTTTTGTTACTTCGGAGGATCAAGCTGCCTGGGTTTGTCCTTTTTGTAAAACTGCTCAAGAAACAATTTCTCATGTTTTTCTTGATTGTTCTTTTGCTAGAATTTTATGGAACTGCTCCTCTTGGCCAATCAATTCTGACACTATCAGCAATCTCCCAATTTTTGAGTGGATCTCTGCTATTATTTATCCTCATAAAAAATTGGCTATTCCTATACATGAGGCTCGACAGTTTCAACTCTTTGTAGCTGTTACTCTTGACCACATTTGGTATGTGAGAAATCAATTAGTGCATAATGAGATTCAACCAATTTTAGCTAAGTCTCTTCAGCAGATTTCAATTACTGTAAAACATCACAATCTCGCTTGGGCTGAAGCTAAATACTCTTCTCTTTGGAGTCCTCCTCTCTCGGGAATGGTCAAAGCCAATTTTGATGTTGCGGTGAAGTCTGATTTTGCTGTGGCTGCTATGGTTCTTTGTGATTCAAATGGTAATATTGTACAAGCTGTTACTAAACATTTCTCTACCATAGATGCTGTTATAGGTGAGGCTCAACTGGCTCTTTTAGCTGTCCAATGTGCGGCTTCTCTTGGGGTGTACTCTCTTATTCTTGAAGGGAATGCCATTAACATCATTCTTGCCATTCAACAGCTAGATCTTTTTAAGGATTGGAACTTTGCTTCCATTATTTTGGATAGAAACTTTTTCTTGTTCTCTTTTTATAGCTGGAAAGCTAGTAAAGTCTCTAGAAGTGCTAATATTCGAGCACATTTGTTAGTTAGATGGGCAGCTTCCAACCTAGTGTTCGGAAGCATTCCCAATTGGTCTCCAATTCTTGATAGCATATTCATAAAATAACATATTTAATATGCTAAATACGCAGCGGAAAAATTAAAGTGATTTAGGATTACCTCCAGCCATTGCTTGCTCAAGCGAAGTAAAATTCTCAAAAATAGGAACAAGCAGCCTCCAGGAATATGAAAAAATAAAACAAATATTGAGGTGTCTTTTGACCTATTTCTAACTTTAAGCCATATTAATGGAATACACAGGTTATGTATTTATAGGCTAGGTCAGGGACCCTCATTATAGGACTTTTAATTATTTCCTTCCCATCAAGGAATAAATTGATTTAATATAAAATCAATTTAATTGCAATTAGATCAATTTGTAATTACAGTTGATTCCATAACCTTAATTAACATATTGTGGAATAAATTACCGCACACCGTAATCTTTATAAATAAAGATAATAAATTATATACACATGTGGCATATAGGTCATACTATATAGGAAATTTTCTTACATTCTCCCACTTGACCTTTATGACACATGTCTTTATGGTGTTAGGTTCCTTAGTATGGTCATAACAATTCCAACAATTTATGGAATCCTCCCACTCAGACAAGGAATGCTTCACATGAATCATGGCGGTAAAACCATTATATAATAGGTCGTCCCTTCCATGTATTACAATGTGTAAAATTCATTGTATGAGTACTTTATGGGAAGTCAAGCTTTATGAATGAACTTCCTATAAGTCATTCGGGTCCAACTTTATTTATCCCCACGGATAAAATATAAAGAAATGTGCACAATAAATCTTTATAACAATAACTTTATGTCTATAGACCAATTATTGAGAAACTAAGTACAAAAATGAATCAATGAGTCTCATATGCTCCACATGACTTTTAAACTGCTTTACCGGTAAACCTTTAGTCATGAAATCTACAATCATTAATTCAGCACTTAGATGCTCAATAGACACTTCATGTCTCTTAATGTTCTCTCTCATATTGAGATACTTTATGTCGATACCTTTATTTCTGCTTCTACTCCCGTTATTCTTACAAAAGAAATATGTAGTAGAATTATCGCAGAATATCTTTATGGGTCTAACTATAAAATCGACATTCTTGAGACCTTTAACAAAGTGTCTCAATCATAATGTCTGTGTAATTAATTCATAGCATGTAATAATTTTTACTGTCATGGTAGACGTAGCAAAGTCTGCTTACTGCATCTCCTGGATATAACTCTTTAGCAAGAAAATATATCATGAAGTAGACTTTCTACTACCTACACATTCAGCAAAATTTAATTCTTAATAACCAACCACCTCCAAATGGTAAGTGTATCTTTAGGTTAAATTATAGCTCTTAATTCCTTGCATATATCGCAAGTCTTT
>FXXK01000712.1:105147-120228 GCA_900184695.1 Betula pendula | reverse complement strand
AATTAGGAACAAGCAGCCTCCAGAAATATGAAAAAATAAAACAAATATTGAGGTGTCTTCTGATCTATTCCTAACCTTAAGCCGTATTGATGGAATACACAGGCTATGTATTTATAGGCTAGGTCAGGGACCCTCAATTAATAATAGACTTTAATTATTCCTTCCATCAAGGAATAAATTGATTTAATATAAAATCAATTTAATTGCAATTAGATCAATTTGCAATTACAGTTGATTCCATAACCTTAATTAACATATTGTGGAAATTACCGCACACCGTAATCTTTATAAATAAAGATAATAAACTATATACACATGTAGCATATAGGTCATACCATATAGAGAATTTTCTTACAATTCTCTCTTCCATTAGAATCAAAAATGAAAATGACCTCTCTATGTAACCCTTTCCCCATTTGATTAAAAAAAAAAAAAAAGAAGATGGTCTCTCAAAGAAAGCCAAAAGAAGACAAAATCACTCGCCAACGTTGAAACTTGAAGAAGGATGAGACAAAAAGACAGAAGAAAGAAAAGAAAAATAAGATAAATAAAGAGAGGGCTGCAGTAGCAGAGACGTGAAAGTGGGAGCTGTTCCGCTTTTTTTTTTTTTTTTGTGAAATTTGAGTAAAGCACCAGCTGGGTTCTTGTTTCATTAGAGACACAGCATTACAGCAATCACGTGAAGACTGAAAATTAAAGGGCAAGTAGGACCAACAAAAGGACAAGAAAACCAGCTCTTTAAAGAGCTGGCCAGTGCTGGACGTGAAGGGGGAGTGGAGTCCGAATTTTTATGAAGGCAGAAGTTTGGGTTCTCCTCCATTATGCAGCAGCAAATTTTTCTTTCTTTATTTTTTATTTTTATTATTATTTTTTAATCTTTTTTGTTTTTATTTGTTGTGTTTAATGTTTACTGTTTTTGATTGTTGGGTTTTGTGTTTATAACATGGTGGCTAATCTTTTAGCTAGGACTTTGGGTGAAGCCTAATTTTTTTTTTTATTTATATGTTTTCTTGGGACTATTTTGGATGTTATATAGATAATGATTGAGCGTCGGAATAATTCTTAATTTGGGGAAAATTTCATGTTGGACAAGTTTATTTTGATTCATTATGATTTTTGTTTATATCAAATGGCTTTACGTTTGATTTAATGTGTATATAATTCTAATTTATAGTGAATGCTAATTTTTTTTAACATGTTCATTAAAATCAAATCTCAATCAAACTCATGCGTCAATCGACTGTAATTTAATTGTGTTTTAATTGTTAAATATTCCGATTAGGGAGTTGATTTCTCGTACGTAGTTGAGTTATAAATTATATGTCTCATAGAATACGTAATAGAATGCTAGGTGGATCCTTGAAGCCGTAGGTTTTTTCTCATTAATTTTTTCTTAAACTTTATTTTCCTTTAATTTAATTTTGTTAATTTAGTATGACTCCAATCGCCGCACTTATTTTAGTGGAAAACAAAAACCGAATCATTTTATTTTCTGCATGATAATTGAATTTTGTTTGAGTGTCTACCATTTCCTGTGGATCGATCTCGATCTTATTGAGAATTTCTTTACTTGCGAGAATTTTTTTTACATTATTTGACGTGCTTTTACCCTTACCCATTGCCTCTTTAAATGGTAATTAAATTCAAATTTTTGTTTTCTTTTGTCCCTGCCCCAAACCCATGCGTTCTAGTGATCACTGACTAGTGTGCTTTTTCAGAGGTGTGTGAGCAGGAGGACCCATTCCCATTTGTCAATATATTTCTGGGTTAAATACACTTAAGCATGTGAAACTACCAGTTATTTTTAAAAAAAAGTTCACGAACTGACAAGGTGTAACACTTAAATACATCGAAATACAAATTTTGTTACAATTTGGCCACTTTTCTGTCACTTCTTCCAGATACTCCTATTTTCTTGTTCTACACCCATCGACACACGCAAGGTAGAGGGATGGTACATATTTTCTTAATCATTAATCTACACATGCTATGAAGAAACAACATATTTATTCGTTTATTTCTAACAAGAAAAGACCAAGACTAATCAAATGGTATAAGTGTTATGTTACAAAGATTTTTAGCCCTTTGCATTTAATGGTCCAAAATAAGCAACTTATTGGGGATCCTACAATTTAGGCTTTGTCTTTAGTCAGCGACCCTATTAAAAATGTCCATTATTAGGGTTACAGCACACTTAAGACACAGTACGAGGAAAATATTCAGAAAGGAACCCACTAACTTTTCGCCACCTGTGAAACAACCTTAAGAAGACACAGAAGCATGATCAATAATTAAGCTTAATTATGACATATATGGCACAATAGGCAAATTGACTAATAGTAGTTCAGTTCCTATACTCGCAAGCATTATTCTAAGGCATCGGCTTGGATACCTTAATTATTGTTCAACAGCTAGCTAAGATATTAATCTTAAAATCCATATGTATAGTAGTTAATTAATTATTTATCTCTTAATTATTAAGGATAAACCTTAATAACGGATTTCATGCCATATGACACCACAATTTTGTAGTTACTGAAGCCAGCCTCCAAATAGAGCTTCTCCTATTCTTTCTCGTCTCTCTCTTTCGTGGTTCAAGAACCATCATCCACGTGTCAGAGAAGAGCTTTGCTTTAGTAACATCATCTTCATCCTTTTCCTCGTTTATCACCATGTCTATGATGATTACCTTTCCTTCCTTACCATCGCTTGTAATGGCCTCTTTGCATTTCTTCAGTATCTTCACACATTCCTCATCACTCCAATCATGCAAAATCCACTGCCAAATATTAGATATCACAATTAATATATTAGACTAGGGGTGTGCCTTTAAAATATTCATAACTTCAAAATAATATGTAAATTCATCTCAATTTTGGTAATATTATCTGTCTATCTATATATCGATAGACACATAACTGTGATTAAAGACATAAATACAAAATCCAACGGTTACTATAGAAAAATTCAAGTTTTGAACAATATTAATGGCCAAAATGAACAATACTATGCAATTAAGGTTCTATTTGTTTCGACATAAAATCTTTTTTGTTGAAATTTTTTTTTTTAGCGTTTGGTTCGTACAAAAAATCAGCGACGGTCGACGACTTTCGACAGTAAATTTCTGAGGACGGCAACCCCTAGCGACCTTCGGTGACGGTAGAGAATAAAAAAGTTTTCTAGACCAGTTAACCCAAAAATGTTTTTAGTTTGACCACAATTTTCAATTGTACCAAATACCAAAAAATAAGGAAAACGTTTTCCAAAAAATATTTTACGTCAAAACAAACATAGCCTAATAAAAGAAAAAAAAGGAAACACCCTAATTTCAAAAAAAAGCTCTGGATGTGTTTGCTAACTCCTTCCCTCTCTTCTTTTTTGTTTCTTTTTTTTTTTTTTTTTTTCTTTCTTTCTACCTAAAAAAGTTAAAACATTAACAAACAACTTACTTCACAAAAAACTCAAAACTTATATCACTTTTTTGTCACATCAAAACACTTTCAACCAAAAAAAAAAAAAAAACTCTTAAAAAAGTTATCAAACACCACCAAATTAGATATTGAAGGGATGAAAGTATTTTGTAAACCTTAATGAGAAGGGCATCTGCAAAAGGGATAGAGTGAAACATATCACCACCAACATATTTCAAGTTTGTAGTCTCCGGCAGGTTGGCAATGACGTGTGGAAGGTCAAACACCGTGCATTTGATGTGAGGGAAAGCCTCAGAAACGATTCTTGCCATCGTCCTAGTCCCACCTCCAACATCAACCAACGAGCCCAAGCCCTCAAAGATGTGCTTGTAGTCTTGCACGATGAAGCGCATAAGTTGGGAATCACTGGCCATCGCTTCATTGAAAATACAATTATATCCCGGGTTTTGGATGTAGTAGTTCCATAAATCCATCCCATGCGCTTTCTCAAAGGGTGTGAGCTCAGTACTCCCTCGAAGCCAATCCCCCAAGACATGCTAGGGGCTCACCAAAACAGGATCAAGCATTGCTAGAACAAAAGGTTATAGGCTGGTCACATTATCTTTCAAGACCAGCCTAGAAGAAGGTGTCAGACCATACACTTCTTCATTTTCATTTTCATTTTCATGAACTTTTGTTTTAGTGAAGAAGCCGGACTGCACCAATAAACGCATGAGCCTGTGGACGCAGCTAGTTTTGTTGGGGTGAATATGAAGCTTTGAGACAAGTTGTGGAAGAGAAAGGGGTTGGCCATGGTTGTGGATGACGTCAGGTATGCCTAGCTTGATGGCGCAGTTAACTGACATGGAATCTACAAAGCTAAATATATGTTTATACAAATGAGACTGAGCTTGAAACAACTCACTTACACTCACTCCTTGGCTTTGAGCGAGATCCATCGATCGATAGCTTTGTAATTTGCAGATGATCTCTTAATTTCAGAGCTTCTTGAATCTTGTTGTGCGTACATCTCGCTCCACCACTATCTTCTTATCTTATAGCTGCTGCAGGACAGAGGAGGTTTTGATTGTGATGGAGATCAAGGCACCGCTTCGAAGGATCTCGTTCAAGTACTAATTGGGCCGGTTACGAGAGCACGAGCAAAGAAGTTCAAGGATGTACTCAACGGACTCATCCAAGAGTTATGGGATCAAGCAAATTCATTGAGGCCCATTGAGCATGATCCACGTGGGCAACAAAGAATCGTCACCTTGATTCAAGTTCTAGAAGGATCCGGTCAAGGCTAAGAATTGGTAAGAAATATTTTAGGTCTATTCTAGAGGGATCGGATTGCATGGCTATTGTAGGCGCCACTTTCTTTCCTTTTATGTTGTCTTTTTTGTTTCCTTCTAAATGACTCTAGGCGTCCAGCTCTTTTTTCCTATTTTAGCGTCTCTTTTTTGGCAAGTAGGGATTTATTTTAGCATTGATTAGGAGGATGGGCATTCAGCCTTTATTGCCTTATATGTCTTGTGTGTTTTAGGAAGGTAATGATTTCTTTTCTCACCCATTTTTAGCTTTAATTAGGTTTTCTATGTTAGGATTTTTTTCCTTGTAATGTTCAGCCCTTTAAATAGGTGCATAAGCAATGGAAAAGACAGATATTGATTATTCATAAAACTTGTGAGGTTTATTCTCTTTGGTTCTTTGAAGAACTACTCGGACTTATTGGGATTTCCCGTGGCATTCATCTCGACTTATCAAACAGAGTTTCCACCACCGTTTGTGGCGTCTTCATTATACCGAGGTTCTTGTTTGTCATAAACAACGGGTCGAGGTTTTCCATTCGAATCTGTCAATAGAACGATCTTGGGTTCCCTTTCGTTGTTGGGTCTCGTTATTCTTGACGGGGTTCACATCAAATTGGACCAATAATTTAGTCACGCACTAGACAATTATATGTACGGAGGAAGGCTTTAGGAAGACCAATCTCTGTTGGACTATCGCTTGAGTGAGACGGGCCAAGTACGGGCCTGTGTGAGCTATAAAAGTTAGCCGTTACATGAATTCTCCAAAACATGTCGGTTTCCTTTGCTAAATTTTAAATTTGGCCCTCCATTTTGTCCGTTCCCTTTCTTCCTTTTATCCTGATTAGATTCCGAAACACCATCAAGCTAGTGACAAAATTTTGGTCACCCACCATGTCCTTTTAATTGCCTTATTGAATTTTAACCGTTAATGTCAATTTTACCATTTTAGGTATTAAAATATGTGCGGAAATATAAAATATGAGAATAAAAGCGGAAGAAAGAGAGAGAAAGAAACATAGGAAATTATGGGTGGTTCGGTGTTAGACACCTACGTCCACCACTCTGAAGGGCCCTTAGGGCTACATTGTGCTCATTAACTTGATTTTGTCTACAATACAAAAGTCCTTATTTATAGGGTATATGATGAATATAAGTTTGATAATCAAATCTCTCAGATTTAATTACAATCAACCATAAATAGAGAATATTACAATATTACCCAAATATGGAATATACGGAAAATATATTATATTTTTCGTATATTCTAACATCCACCCTCAAACTCAAGGTGGAAGATCTTGTAAGCTTAAGTTTGAAAATAAAAACGGAATATAAATGCAGCCGAAGTCGGTAGTTGGATCAAAGCGATGCTGGCGAGAAAGGCTGAAAGTGACGACCGAAAAACGGAAACAATCCGTTAAAAGACCCAAAGTCGCAACTGACAATTATGGAAAGAGTAACGGAAACTAGCTGTCAAATCCCATGAGGAGCCGAACCACATTGTGTCACGGCCGAAAAACGGAAACAATCCGTTAAAAAGACCCAAAGTCGCAACTGACAATAATGGAAGGAGTAACAAAAATTAGCCGTTAAATCCCGTGAGGGGCCGAACCATATTGTGCCAAGATTCATCAATGAATTTCGCCGCATATCACAACAAAACAGGGCTGAATATAAACCCTAAAATCCAAAGAGCCGACTACGTGTCAAACTTCCAAAAGGGATGCGGTCCACTTTGACCAATTATCACTTTTTTTTTTTTGTGACGGTGGTAGTGGAAGCTAGGAACGGGGCATAAACGATGGCTGATAAACGGAGGCTGATGGTGAAAACTGAGCGCGCATATTGCCTAAGAAGACAAGAGGCTGGCGGGTAGCCAACGACGGGGGCACGTGGCGGCGACGGAGATGGACCAACGTGGGCCAGTGGTGAAAACTGAGCGTGCACACTACCGGAGAAGACAAGAGGCTGGTGAGTGGCCAGCGACAGCGGCACGTGGCGGCGACGAAGATGGACCAGCAAGGCCGGTGGTGAAGATTGAGCGCAAATAGTACCAGAGAAGAAAGAGGCTAGTGGTCGCCAGCGATGGCAGCATGTGGCGGCGACGAAGATGGATCGGCATGGGCCGGTGGTGAAAACTGAGCGCGCACACTGCCGGAGAAGACCAAGAGGCTGGTGGGTGGCCAGCAACAGCGGCACGTGGCGGCAACGAAGATGGACCGCAAGGCCGGTGGTGAAGACTGAGCGCGACCAGTGCCGGAGAAGACAAGAGGTTGGCGGGTGGCCAGCGACGGCGGCCACGCGGCGACGAAGATGGATCGGCATGGGCCGAAAGGCAAGGCGACAAACGGGCCAAAATCCAGAAAGGGCCGACTTGGGCCAAAACACCAAAAAACCCGACAACGGGCCAAAATCTAAAAGAAGTTAGCTTGGGCCAAAACACAAAAGGGTTGACAATGGGCAAAAGCCAAAAAAGGCCGCTCGGGCTAAAACACAAAAAGAATGAGCCCATATGGCCGGTTATGAGGTCGGCACACCGAACCCAACTTGTGCGAGGCGCGCATGATTTTTTTTTTTTTTCATCTTCTTCTTTTTTTTTGTTGGGAAAGGATCCGGTGTGGTAGGGTGCAGGGAAGCTACCGTGTACTGCAGGGGCTGCGATCCGGTGCGGCAGAGACCACGGTAAGGCTGTGTACACTGCAGGGGATGATCCGGTGTAGCTGGGCGTACGACAAGGCTGTGTACACTGTAGGGGCTGATCCGGTGTGGCTGTGCGTACAGCAAGGACCGTGCACTTGAGTGCAAAGATCTGGTGCGGCAGGGAGTATGTAGACTCTGGTGAGCTCAACTAGAAGGGTCGGCTGGAGCGGCGCGTGCCAGCGCATCAAGAGATATGGAGGCGCGTGCTGGTGGTAGGGAGGCAGAATTTGGATCTGCAATTTCGTCTGCAGACGGCGGAAGGAAGCGGCGCGTGGAGCGCTGGAATGAGAACGGCAGTTCTTCTGGCGGCGCGTGGCAGCGCGTTGATCGGACTTAGGCCGCGTGTTGGACACAGTCGTGTAGATCGGCTGCCTCCGATCACGACTCTGGTGTCTACTTCTGGAGATGGCTGACAGGGCGGCGCGTGGAGCGCGTAGATTGAAGGACTGAGGCTCCTGGTGACGCGTGAGAGCGCGTGAAGACGTATTTAGGGCTGATTTTGGTAGATCTGGAACGGCCGGCGACAGATCTGTTGACTGGTACAAAAATAGAGGTGATTTGTTGAGTGTGGAGGCGCGTGGCTGAGCGGGCAGAATATCCTAGCGGCGCGTGATGGATCTTATGGCAGCGGAATTTGTATAGATCGACAAATCTGGGCCTCAAAATCTTGATTCTGGGATTTGTTTTCCAAAAAGTGTTGCGGTGACGGCAGAGAAGGCACTAGCAGTGTAGGCAGAGAGCGAGGACGACCGGAATGGTGAGGTCGTCGGAGGAAACACCAGGAAACGTCAAGAACGTTTATTAAGGCCACAAGAAAATAGCTCTGATACCATGTTAAAATATGTGTGGAAATATAAAATATGAGAATAAGAGCGGAAGAAAGAGAGAGAAAGAGACACAAGGAATTACGGGTGGTTCGATGTTAGACACCTACGTCCACCACTCTGAAGGGCCCTTAGGGCTATATTGTGCTCATTAACTTGATTTTGTCTACAATACAAAAGTCTCTATTTATAGGGTATATGATGAATATAAATTTGGTAATCAAATCTCTCAGATTTGATTACAATCAACCCTAAATAAAGAATATTACAATATTACCCAAATATAAAATATACGAAAAATATATTATATTTTCCGTATATTCTAACATTAGGAACCCAATCCTTCAAACATTACATGTGAAAGAAATAATCATAGGTTTCCTTGTTCCTCCGTACAGAGTGCCGGTCCCATACAATGGCGTAAGATATGAATACATCACTCAAATGTGAATCTCAGAGTTTTAAGATATTTACTGCGTGAGGCATGAGATCATCTGCCCCTCCAACTATCACTCATCCACGTATCTGTCGTTGTTCTCAAAACCAATCACCGTCGTACGTCTGAGGAAGATTAAGGCATCTGTAAGTAGAGGAGGAAGAGATGATATTACTTCTTTGAGCTAAGATCGACGAAGGTATTCAATGTCTGGTGGTTTTTGGGATTTGAAAGGGGCAGGAACAAAAAAAAGCCTCGGACTGAAAACAAGGGGACCTTTGGGGATTTTGCGGGGAAAACGGGGGCGGGTTGCAAAAGGTCAGCATCCCGGAAAGAGCCATCAAAAAAGAGATGTTTTGGTTGTGGTTTTGGTTTTGAAAAAGTTTGGAAAGGGATTTGGTTTGGCTTTTGGAATCCTAAAAGGAAACTTTTCAAAAAAGGAAAAGGGAGGTTTTTTTTTGGGGCTTCTTAAAAAGTGGGAGCCGGGGAACCATGCAAAAGGTAGGGGCCCCCCTTTCAAGGGATGGGGGGAAAAGTGGTTGCCTCGGAAGGCCGGAGGATTGGTCTTACCCGGGTTGGGGAAAAAAGGAGGGGGAAAGACAAAAAGGGGAAATAATCCCCAAGAGCGTTTGGTTTAAAACGGAGGAAAAAAAAATGGGGAATTGGCATGCAGGGGGGGGAAAAAAAATTTTTTTTTGCCGGACTTTTTTCGTGAAATAAGAAACCGAATTTTTTGGCTCCTTTGGGGAAAAACTACATTTTTGACGAGAGATTTAACCGAAAGACTATTTGGTTTTTTTTTTTTTTTTTTTGGGACCCCCCCAACAGGGAAAAAATTCCATTTTAGGCCCCAAACCGATTAAAAAAGCCCCCCCTTTTTGTTTTTTCCCCACTCCAATTTAAAACCCCCCAAAGGAAAAACGCAAAAAAACACAAAAATCGAGGGGGGGGGAAAATGGAGGGGGGGCCTTTCAAGTTTTGGTGTTTTTGCCTTCATTTGTTTGGGGTTTGGGGAAGGTAAAAAAAAAAAACCCAAAAAAAAAAAAAAAAAAAACAAAAACAAGGAAATCCAAAAAAAAAAAAAAAAAGGGGGACACGAAAAGGGATTTTGGTTTTACTTTTAAAATGGGGGGGGGGGGCCAAAAAGTTTGCCCCCAAAAAAAAAAACCAAATCTCTCGGTTATGGGAGGGTGCCCAATTAATTCCAAAATAAAAGAAACCAAAGGGAAGGTATGGGGGCCAACTGGGGTTTTGAACTTTGTAATAACAAAACCAGTCGTTGAGGAGTGGGCTTTTCACCCCCAAAAAAAATTTTTTTTTGGGGGGTTAGGGGCACAAAAAAAGGGAAAAAGGGGAGGAAAAAAAGGGCCCAAAAGGAAGGAGCCCCACGGGAAGGGGGGGGGGGGAAAAAAATTTTCAAGTGTCCTTAGGAATTTTGTTTTGCTTTGGGAAGTTTTTTTTCCCGTTTTTTTTTTTTCAAAAAAGGCCTCTTTTTTTTCCCAAATTTTGTGGAATGTGTGTTGCCCCATTACAATGTGGTAACAAAATAAGTTTGAGGACAAACCCAATTGCCACATAAGGGTTTGTTTTTGTGTGTGAAGTTTAATATAATTTCCCTTTTTAAAAAGCATGGTTTGAGTATTATTCATTTAAAAGGCATTATCCAGGGAAAAACAAAAAAAAATGCTTTTTTAATGCGGGCTTTTTTGGAAAAAACTAAAAAAAAAGGTCTTCAAAAAACCCATCTTTTGGGGGGGGAAAAAAATTTAGGATAAATAAATTTAAAAAAAAATTTTCCCAAAAAAGAAAAAAACGTTGATTTTCATTTTTAAAAGAAAAAAAAACCCCATCCAAAAAGTTAAATGACAAAGGGAAAAAAATCGGGTTCAAAAAACCAAAAATTAAAAAACCCCAAAAAAAAATTAAAACGTTTTGAGTCCCCCAACTTTTTTCATTTACCTAAGGGGGGGAAAACCATTTGGGGGGGGAAAAAAAGTTTTTCCCCCCAAAAAAAAAGTGGCAAGGGTTACAGGGTGATTTTGGGGTGGTGTTGGATTTTGAAAGAAAAGGGGTTGGGCAAAAAGTAGAGGAAAACTTTCCGGGATTTAAGGGGGGGGAAAAAGGATTTTTGTAAAAAGGGAATGACACTATTTGAAAATTTTTCCTTTCCCCAAAAATTTTCTTACGGGGGGGGGCCCAAGGGTTTCCCCCCCCAAAAGGGGTCTTTGTTTGCGTTTCCGGGAGGATTCCTTTTTTTTTGCAACCCAAAATTTTTTTCCAACCAACAAGGAGTAAGGTTTCAAAAAAAAAAAAAAAATAAAAGGGGGGTTCTCATAAAAAAACCAAAAGTTTCCCCCCAACCAACAAAGGATTGGGCCCCCAAAAACAAAAGGAGAGGAAACAAAGATTTTTAAAAAAGGGGGGGGAACAAAACAATTCAAAAAAAAGGGCACATTGAAAAAAAAAAAAAAAAACTTTCAGGGAAAAAAAACAAGAAAGGGGGGAGGAGAAAAAAAGGGCGGGGGCAAGTTGATAAATGGCCCCAAATATTTTTAAACAAAAAAAGGGTTTCCATTTAAGTTGAAAAGGGCCCCATATTCCCAAAAAAAAAAAAAAACTTGTTTTTGGCGAAAATTTTTTTGAAATGGGGAGGGGAGTTGTGGTTTTGGGGAAAGGGGTTGCAAAATTTGTGGGTAAAACGGGGGAAAAGGAGGGGGAAAAGGAAAAGGTTGTTCATGGTTATTTGCCCCAAAACACCAAAGTTGGGATCAAAAAAAAAAAAAACCCAAAAAAGAAGGGAAAAAAAGGGAATTTTTGTAACCTGGTTTTTTTTTTAAAAAAAGACTGAGGGGTGGGGATGAATTAGAGGTGAAAAAGTTTGGGGAATTCTTGGGCCATTTTACCCCCAGGAAAACCGGGGGATTAAAGTGGGGGGAACCTTGGATTGACGATTTTAAGGGCCCCTTTTTTAAAAGGTTCAGGCTTGTTTAAAAGAATTTTAAAAAAGGTTTTGGGGAAAAATGGGGGAAAATTTTTCCTAAACGGGGGGGGGACTCCGCCCCAGAGGGAAGGCCCAAAAGTTGGGGGGAGGATTTTTGAAGCCAAACACTTTTGGGGAAGGTAAAATCACCTCTTCCAGTTTAAAATGTTTTTGGCCAAAAAACCGGGGGGCTAATTTAGTGGGTTTTTTTTTTTTTTTTTTGGCCAAAAGTGGAGGGGAATTCTGGTTTTTACCTTTACGGCCAAAAACATTTTTGGGGTTTCAAATTTAGGGGTTTGTTTTTGGGGGGGCCCCCTGGAATCGGTTTTTTTTTGCCAAAGTTAAAACGGGAACTCAAAAAAAAAGTTTTTTGTTTATTGCCGAAGTTTATTTGAAAAAGGGGGGGGGAAAAGGTCGGATTTTGTTTTCAAAAAATTTTTGGCCCCTCAGGGGGGGCTGGGGTTTTTGGGATGAAGAATTTTCAGGGAGGAATTTTGAAAAGCCAAGGGCCCAACAGACTGTTTTTTAATGGGGGCCATGGGTGTTGGGGGGAAGAAAACGGGCATAAAAAATTTTTGCAAAGGGGGGGGCCTTAGTTTTTTTTTCTTTTTCCTTCGGCGGGGGGAACAAAGTTCAAAAAAAAAAAAAAAAAAACAAAAAAAGGCCTGGTTCCAAAAAAGGGGTTGGAAGAGGAAAGGTGCGATTTTTTTGCCAAAAAAAAAAAGTTTGGGCCCACACGGGGGAAAAACAAAAGGATTCAAAAAAATCAAAAAAAAAAAGCAATTTGGTTAAAAAGTTTTTTTTTTATTGGCAACCAAGGGGATAAATTAGGGGTAAAGGGGGAACGGGATTTTTTTTGCTTGGAAAATTTTCCCTGGGCGGTTTTTGGCACATTTTTACATCTTTGGGGAGGGCACTTTAAGTTTGGGGGATTTTTTCCTTTTCCCCAAAAAAATTTTGGGGGAAAAAATTTCTTTTTAAGAAAAGAGGCCCAAAGGTTTTTGGGTTTCCATTTTTAAAAAAATAATTTTGGGGGCAATTGACGGGGAGGCAAAAAAAAAAAAAGAACAAAAAAAAATCCAATTTTGATAAAAGGTCTGTCCCCCCTTGGGTTCCTTTGCTTCAGATTTTGATTTCAAAGTTCAAAAAAAAAGGGGGCATTAAAATCTTGATTTTTTACTTCTCGAGGAAAAAAAAAAAAAGGCCATCAAACAAAAGAGGGGAAAGGAAGGCGGGGGAAAAAAAGGGCCAAAAAGCATATTTCCCAAGGCCAAAACCTTGGGTGGGAGGGGCTTTTCCATCCAAAAAACAATTTTAGGCCCAAATAAGAAAGCTTAAATTTTAAAAAAAATAAAAAAGATTGGGAAATTTGGTTTGGGTTATTTTTAACGAAAAAAAAAAAAACCACGTAAGGGGGGGAAAATTCTGATGAATGGATTTTTTTTTTTTTACTGTTTCCAAATTTTCCAAATTTTAAGGGGACCCAAAGGGGTTTGCGAAAAAAAGCCCGGTTTCATTCAGGGGGGGGGGAAACTCAAGGGGGAAAGGCCTGTAAAGTGGGCTTGGTTGAATAATCTTTCAGGGGGGTCTCACCCCATCAAAAAAAAAAAAAAGCCAAAAAAAAACTTTTTTTGAAGGCCCTTTTCAAAAGGAAAAAAAATTACGCCAATTTAAAATTTTGAGCCACCCCCCAAAAAAATTTAAGGTTTTAAATAAGGGGGGGGTTGGTTGGGGGGGCCAAAATTCCCCCAATTATTAAGGACCTTAAAAAAAAAAAAAAAACATTGGAAGGTAAAAGGGGGAAAATAAAATTCGGTGGTTGTTTTTTTGCCCCCAATTCTTAGTATTGTTGGGTGGGGGTCCAATTTTTTGCAAAAAAGAAAAAAACCAAAGGGGGAAACCAAAAAAAAAAAAATTTAATTGATATAAAGAAACGAAACAAAAAAAAAATTAAAAAAGGTAGGGGAAAAAACCCCAAAACCTGGTTCAAAAGTTCTTTGGC
This sequence comes from Betula pendula, assembly GCA_900184695.1. Classification (NCBI taxonomy): domain Eukaryota; kingdom Viridiplantae; phylum Streptophyta; class Magnoliopsida; order Fagales; family Betulaceae; genus Betula; species Betula pendula. The sequence continues at coordinate 106,566 of FXXK01000712.1, read as the reverse complement.
CCCACAAAAAAAGGGAGTTCCAAAAAACGGGTTTAAAACCCTTTTTGCCCAAAAAAAGTCCCAAAAACGGTTTCCCAAAACCCACGGGTTTTTGCTTAAAGGGGGGGCTTTTTTTTTTGTCCGGTTTTTTTTATTTGGGCACAAAAATTGATTTTTTTTTTGGGCTTTAAAAACCGTTTTTTGGGCCAAAACAAAAAAAAGGCTGACGCTTTTATTTTTGGCAAAGGGGGGAAAAATTTTTTTTTTTTGATGGGCTTGGGACCGTTTTTTTTGGGGGCACCCTATGGGGGCTGGGGTAAAACCCGGGAAAACACAAGGGGGACTGGCTGGGGACGTTGGCGGCCCTGGGGGCTTTTGGGAACCCCGGTTTTGGGGGGACCTTTTTTTTAGGCAAGGGGTGGGTTATTGCCTATTTGGGGGGAAACCACGTGAGGCAAAAAAAAAGAAACGGGCCCAGTGGGATGAAAAAAAAGGGAACAGTTCTTTTTGGGTCGCGTTGGGGGCTGGGGGGACAACGCCGCCGTTTGCTTGCAGGACGGGCGCACCAATTTTTGGCGCCGTTTTTTTTGTTTTTGGCTGGAAATTTGGGTTCCAGAAAAATCATTTTGAAACCCGGCGGGGTTGGTTGGGGGGAGGTTTTTGCCCGGTCTTTTTTTTTGACCTTGGTTTTGGGCGGCCCGGTTTCGGCGGGGGGGATTTTTTGTGAAATCAAAAAAGGCGGGGAAAGGGGCAGATTCCTTATTGGGAGATTTTGGGACGGCCGGCCTTTCCAGAAAAAGGGTTGGGGATTCCGATGGGGAAAAAACCGGGGAGCCGCGTATCTGGGTGGGGACGGGGGGACCAAACAAGAATTTTCTTTGGAAGCGGGCCGCCGGTGGGGAAAGGGAAAAAAGTGCGTGGGGAACGGGGGGAACCTTCCGGATGGAGGGCTTTGTTTTACTCGGCCGGAAACTCTTGGGAGGAACGGGTTGTCCTTTTTTTTTTACCTTAGTTTCCGGGATTTGGGTTATTTAAGGGTTTACCAAAGGGATCGAAAAAAAAGGACCGATTTAGGGGGAGAAGGGGAACTTGAAAAAGACAGAGCAAGAAGACACGAGGTGACTGGCGGCGCATGGAAAAAGATCGGAGAAGAGCAAAAAAAAAATTATATATATTATAACGGTTGATTCAGAACCTGTGCTTGTATACGCATGTTGAATATGTCTGTATATTGAATCCACACAATATCTGTAACTGAGGGCTACTTTATATAGGACTACAATAGAACCTGTCATCATCAATAGCCATGTGAACACGAACCAATATATGATTAATATAAACTCTCACAGTATTGAATAGCGTATATATCAGTTTACCGAGGTATTAAACCTCATGTTCAATTTTATGTTTGCCATGACGACCTTTGCAGATTTAAGTATA
>FXXK01000712.1:78189-92063 GCA_900184695.1 Betula pendula | reverse complement strand
TTAAAGTATCTCAATTTAGTGTATCCAAGTTTTTGAATTTTTTGCAATATCCCCCTCTCCGTTAGGATTTTACCCTTAATTTTTTGATTTTTTTTCAATTTTTAATTTTAATTTTTTTAGGTGACCCACGTTGGGTCAAGTTGACCCAACGTGGGTCACCCATGACCCAGCGTGGGTCTGGTGACCCACGATGGGTCACCTGTGACCCACGATGGGTCACCTGTGACCCACGATGGGTCACCGTGACCCACCAAGGGTCACGGTGTGACCCATATTGGGTCAGCCGTGACCTTGCCGTGGGTTTGGTGACCCACGGCTGGGTCACCTTGTGACCCAAACGTGGGTCACGGCGTGACCCACCTGTGACCCATCGTGGGTCACGCCGTGACCCACGAAGGGTCACCTGTGACCCTGCCGTGGGTCAGCAGACCCACGGCAGTGCTTGTGAGTTGTGACCCAAACGACCCAATGTCTCTACACGCCTACACTGCAACAGCCAACAACCAAACTTACCTTTGTGAATTTGTCCCACATCGAAAGAATTAGTAAGCCTTCTCACATTTTTCACCTATAAAAGGGTGCTGGACTGCTGGTTAGTGAATAAGGCAATCCTCTTCATTGTTGATTTGAGTTATCAAGTTGACTGAGAAGAGTTGGGACAAAAAAAAATTTGAGGCGGTAAGCTGTCTATTTAAACAGCTCAGCCCATTTGAGGTTAAGAAGCCCTTTTATTAATAGTGAGCCGAGCCGAGGCTCGACTCGACTCAGAAAATTTTTTTAATTGAGCTCGAGCTTAAGCGAGCTCGAGTTCGAGTTGGAATATTGCTTAGCGAGTCGAGTTTGAGATGAGGTTTTGAAGCTCGGCTCGAACTCGAGCTCGGCTCGTTTAATGTGTTTGTTAAATGAGCCGAGTCGGGAATGCCAAAGCTCGGCCCAGCTCGGCTCGTTTACAGGCCTATATGCAACTAAGGCTCCGTTTGTTTTGACGTAAAAAATTTTTTGTTGGAAATTTTTTTTTTTCCAGCATTTGATTTGTACGAGAAATTACTGACGTCCGGCGACTTTTGACAACAAATTCTGGCAGACGGCAACTTCTAGCGACCTTCGGCGGCGATAGAGAATAAAAAAAGTTTTCTTGACCGGTCAACCGAAAAATATTTTTAGTTTGACCACGATTTTCAATTGTACCAAATACCAAAAAATAGGGAAAACGTTTTCTAGAAAACTGTTTACGTCGAAACAAATATAGCCTAACAGAAAAAGAGGAAATGCCCGAATTTCAAAATAAAAGCTATGAATGTGTTTGCTAACCCTTCCAATCCTCTTTTTTTATTTCTTTCTTTCTACCTACGAAAAGTTAAAATATTAACAAACAACTTATCTCACAAAAACTCAAAACTTATATCACATTCTTGTCGCACAAAACAAATTTTCAACCAAAAAAAAAAAAAACCACTCTTAAAAGAGTTATCAAACACCAACAAATGAGATATTGAAGGGATGAAAGTATTTTGCAAACCTTAATGAGAAGGGCATCTGCAGAAGGGATAGAGTGAAACATATCACCACCAACAAATTTCAAGTTTGTAGTCTCCGGCAGGTTGGCAACGACGTGTGGAAGGTCAAACACCATGCATTTGACGGGAGGGAAAGCCTCAGAAATGATCTTTGCCACCGTCCCAGTACCACCTCCAACATCAACCAATGAGCCCAAACCCTCAAAGATGGGCTTGTAGTCCTCCACGACTAAGCGCATAAGTTGGGAATCACTAGCCATCGCTTCATTGAAAATGCAATTATATCCCGGGTTTTGGTTGCAGTAGTTCCATAAACCCATCCCATGCGCTTTCTCAAAGGGTGTGAGCTCGGTACTCCCTCGAAGCCAATCTCCCCATACATGCCAGGGGCTTACTAGAACAGGATCAAGCATTGCTAGAACAAAAGGTGACAGGCTGGTCACATTATCTTTCAGGACCAGCCTAGAAGAAGGTGTCAGACCATACGCTTCTTCTTCTTCTTCATTTTCATGAATTTTTGTTTTAGCGAAGAAGCCGGACTGCACCAATAAACGCATGAGCCTGTGGACGCAGCTTGTTTTGTTGGGGTGAATATGAAGCTTAGAGACAAGCTGTGGAAGAGAAAGGGGTTGGCCATGGTTGTGGATGACGTCAGGTATGCCTAGCTGGATGGCAGTGTTAAGTGACATGGAATCAATGTAACTAAATATGTGTTTATACAAATGAGACTGAACTTGGAACAACTCACTCACATTCACACCCTGGCTTTGAACGAGATCCATGGATATTTTTGTAATTTGCAGATCTCTTTCAGAGCTTCTTGTGTACATGATATATCTCCACCACCATCTTCTTATATAGAGGGTTATGGCTGCTGCATTTCTGTTTCAGTGCGTTACAGGACGGACGAGATTTTGATAGGACCAATTAATAATATAGTCACGCACGTGTAAATTACTCCGATAGGAACTAGTCAATGATATATATCCTTACCAATAAGATTTGTGGATTCACCCAACAAAAAAAAAAGGATTTATGTTCGGAGGAAGGCTTTAGGAGGACCAATCTGCGATTCGGTAGGTAAACAAAAACTTTGCTTGACTTTAGCTCGCCGATGACTTGAGCGAGATTTCAGTTGTGGCATATATATATATAATTCGTTTCATTAAAACTAATTTTGGGATGCTACATATTTCTTAGCCTAAATACCATTAATTTTTTGAATAATTTTTTAGATAATTATACATCTTTAAAGTTTCAATTATCTTCTCATCTACTTTCTTATATATATGCGCTTTGAAGAAACAAAACTGTGCTAAAAATAATAATAATTTTTTATATAATCTATCTCTTTAATTATCTCCTATACTAAATACATTTTATAATTTCTATAAAGCATGTTTTTATATAAGTATTTGAATGTTTAGTGGTCATAAATCAATTGTTAAAAAAAATTATTTTATTTTAGAATTATACATGGCGCCCCTTAGTTAAACAATATTCTAGTTATGTCCATGCATATGTCGCTAGATCTTCGCCCGATAGTTTCTCAAGCGATGGACTTGAAACTCTATCACTGCCAAAGTGTGTTTGTCGATCGATCAAGCAAAATCTCTAACTCAAACAAATTCTGCAGATCACTTGACTCTTTGCCAGTCAGTGTTCAAATGCTATTGAAAATACATTTATTAGTGTTTGGTAAACCAGAAAACTAAGGTAGGCAATGTATAATTGGTTTAAAGTTTTTAACCTTTTGTCAGGTTTTTAAAATAAGGATTCAAATACTTCTTAATTTATTTACCACAATAAAAATTAGAACTAAACTTAATCAAACCATTGGTTTGTCGAACACAGAAATTAACTAATTTACTATTTAGACTATACACATATCACAAAAGAATTACCTGCTAAGTCCAAAGTTGCATTGATTTATTTTTTAGAATTACTCCAAAATTATTGACTTGCCAAACATTCCAATTGATATTACTTTAACGTGGAGTTTAGTTAAGAGAATCTAATATTCTCCCATGCATCCACATTTCTGAGAATGTAATATATGTCTGAAAATCTAGATTTCTAGAAATGTAACAAAAACCATGCATGTATGAGAATGATAATTAAGAATTTGAATGGATTTTTGCGAATATGAGATTCTCAAATTTGTGAATGTGAGATTCTCAAATTTAGTTTATTCTTAAGAATCCTATATAAATTATTTATTCTTTCAAAAATATCTTATGTTTCTACAAATAATAAATAAGAAAAATAATATGAGTAATGAAATCAGGGATTTTTTTTTATTATTTTTTTTTGAGAAGAAAAAAAAACATGAAATGAATGAGTATATTATTCGTGTACGTAAGACGAATACGAACGGGAATTTTTAATTATTAATGCATTGACACACATTGTTTATGCGGAGACGAAGACTTTCAGGAGGAGGACATAAACTAACATCACCTTTATTACGAGGACAAATTGTCACAATCAAATTCAAAAGTAGCATTAAAAAATGGAGACGAAGACTTTCAGGAGGAGGACATAAAGGATACTAAAAACATAAAGTAACAAGACCTTTATTACGAGGATAAATGGTCACAATCAAATTAATTCAATTGTAACATTTACTACGGCACTTAAACTATATTCTTAAAAAAATAGTGGGAGCATAAACAAAAAAGCATAGCTTATAGAGAAAGGAAACTTATGATTCCTCATGCAAAGAACCATACGGACGCTGAGATGAATCCTACATATTCAAAAGAGTATTTTAAGGTTTAAGGATTAAAAAAGCCTAATGAGTACGATGATTAATATATTGTCTATGGAGTAAAAGGATTGAGAAAGCCTAGGTGTTTAGAGGGGGCGAAAAACTTTCCCATAGTAAGGGGAATGTAGATTTTCACTTATTTGCAGCAAAAGAAAGTTTGAGAAATCTATATACCCACGAGCATCTGAATTCTCTTGTACTTAAATAACAACCAAACAAAGTAATCTTTTATAAAGTTTAAGAAACTTAAAAGATTATTCACAACCAAAATGCCATATAAAATGAAACTGGAAAGATAATTAAGGTTAAATCTATAATTGTGTTGGGAATAAATTTTATCATGGGTCCCACTCAAGCAATCTCAATCAAAAAAGCTAACTTAGTAAGGGTGTGTTTGGGTAAGCGATTTCATAGACAATAAGTACGATTTTAAACCAAATCGCAAAAACTGGATTGTTTAGGAACTACTTTTTTAAAAAATTGCGATTTGAAAACGCAGAAAATCTGCGTTTTCAAATTGCAGCTAAGGGGATGCTTTTTTGAAAACGCAGAATTTTAAATGGTAAACTGCGATTTTAAAGGCCAAACTGTGATTTTGCCAAACATTTAACTGCGTTTTCAAAAATTACGTTTTTAAATCGCACTTTTTAAAATCGCTATTTTTAAAATCGCACTTTTTGAAATCGCAATCTCAAACAGGCCCTAAATCTCAGTCAAATAAGTATTTCAACAAATAACAGTTGTATGCACCAGAATCGCCTATAATGAGAGAATCAAATCTCAAGATATCAGGGATATAATATTATACAAATATATTTTTTCAGATATACAGAATCCTACAGAGCAATCATTTATAGAAAACCCTATAAAAGATATTCAATACATCAGGTAAAATGACACTTGATCTCCCAAAAATTTGAGCTTAATGTTTTATCTCACTTTAAACAATTATGCTGACTTAAGCATCGAAGTGTCTTCAGTCAAAGAATCGGCAAACCAACGGTGACGCTTTATCTTTTTTATAGGTTGTCTATCACCGATTAGGCCGTAAAACTGTTCTAACAAATTGCTTCTCGATATAAGGAAACCAACACGATTAAATTTGTCAGGGGTTAAAAAAGAATCATGAATATGATGAATAGAATATAAACTTCATACAGCTGCCCTCACACAAAGTTAGGATTTGTTTCTACCTAATTTGTCTACTAATTTACCTAGCTAGCTAGTGGGACCCTTTTTCTTTTTTTCTTTTTTTTTCATTCAATAGGAATATTTGGGATTCAATCCATAGTGACTCAGCGAGTGTGGAATTTGTAGAGGTTAGGGATTCTTTTTTTATGTTGTAAAAGGAACAAAAAAATGGAAATACCAAAAAAGCCCAAGTAGGTAAGAATTCTTCTAAGAAAACATTTAGGTAAGGGGGTAAAGTAGGAGAGCGTGTAAAATTATTGTTTCCACAAACTTTCTCTTCCTTCCTTTTTCCCATCAATAGTCCCATCCTCTCTAGTTGCTATCAGCAATAAGATTTTATTTCCACATATTTAAATCATTTTCTCCACCACGTTCATTTTTTTTTTCCAACTTCTATATTTGTATATATATTCAAATGTATGCAATATTATTACCTAAACTTTCTTTGCGACTCTGTCAACATTTTATAAACATGCAAGCAGAGCGGAGGATAGACTATTATTAAAGTTGTAAATCAGCCAAAGTGTATGTTAGAACAATTTAGATGTCTCTTCTTTTTTCTAAACAATTTCCATGTCTCGAATAGTGACCAAATTGCACCAGTGATAAAAGAGAGAATATAAGCAATGGAGCGTGGCAGTGGAGGCAAACTCTAATGCTTAAGTCTTTTCCAAAATTTTGCACAAGGGGGCCAAAATTTTGGAAAAGACCTTTTTTTTTTTTTCATTTTATTAATGTTATAGCCCCCACAAAAATAAAAATAAAAATTGGTCTATGTTACCTAACCTATGAGGATAGGCATAAAGCTTTAAGCAGATAAAAAATAATAAATTTAAGTATTTAATTAATACTTTAACATAGAAATTGTAGAAGTTTTAAGCAAATTTTATCTTATCAGGGCAAGAACATAAAAAATAATAAATTTAAGTATTTAATTAATACTTTAACATAGAGATTGCTAAAGTCTTTAGCAAATTTTATTTTATTAGGACAAGAACACCTTTGATAAAAGTTGTCTTTCTTTATAGTATATATTATCTTCTTTTATGTTAGGTAAGGGACACCTTTTACCTTAGGTTGCGCCACTCATGTTGAATCATAGGTTTGGATGCCACAAGTTAGAAATTTATGATAAAAAATTTTATATATCAAAACTTATAATAGTATATTTAGACATCACTTTAAACTCAAAAGTTTAAACAAGTAAGTTTGAATCCATGAATATTATACAAGTAATGTTATTCTATGCACTCATTTATTAGACTCATTTTACATTAGTTAACATGACGTATTTTAAGTCAATTTTGTTTTTTTTAAGTGACTTATATGTGAAGTTATTTAAAACACGTCATATCAATGGATGTAAAATAATAAGTGTGAAGAGTAATATTACTCGTATTATATTAATACAAAAAATCATTTGATTTAGCTATCATTATTTTGTTGATGCGTGTAATTTATTCCAATAGAAAGTAGACAATGATATCCTTACCAACAAGATTGATGTACGGGGTAGAAGTTGAAACACATTCATAAATGATTTTATCTAGAAAGGAAATATTAAAAAAGCAAAATGTGTCCTAAGAAACCAAATAAAAGGAAAAATCGTTGTAAGACATATGCATCCCATGAGACATGTATATTCTAGACCATATGAGATAAATATGGAAAATGCAACTCTTGAAAATGTTTTTTTTTTTTTTGTGGAAATCTCTTGAAAATATTCTTGGCTCTTCTGTTTGAGAGCTGTTTTTGAGTAATGATAGACGTTGCGTATGTATTTCTCTTGTGTCCACCTAAAATTAATATGGCTTTAAAATTATCATTGAATTTGTAATAAATTATTATTGAATTTTGGTCCAATAGTAATTTTAAAAACCATATTAATTTTGAGGGGATACAAAAGTGACATCAATCAGTACTCGTGTGCTCTTATACTAACCAAAAATCTCATTTCCATCCAAATAATTATATATGTCACCTCTACGTCTCTCTTGTATCCACCAAAAATTGATGTGACTTTTAATATCACTATTGAATCAAAATTTAATAGTACTAGTATATCATAAATTTAATAGTGATTTTAAAAATCACATCAATTTTTGGTGAATACAAATGAGACATAGGATAACATGTATCAATATCATTACTCTTTCTATCCACCAAATCTATAGAACCTACGTAACTAAAAAAATGTTTATACAGATGAGAGTGTGCTTTGAACAACTCACTTGCTCCCTGTCCATGAATTTGATTCATAATTTTGCGATGCCTTAGCTCCTGATAAGTTTCCCCTGCTAATACAATTCAATGCATGAACGAATATTTCCTATGAGCACGGATATGGTGGTACATAATTTATATTACACGTCATAAAATTTTGTACACCTGTGCGATGGACTTGTAATCGTCTTATTTGAATGTGTGCGCCAAAGTGCAAATTGCTGAAATTGCCACTTTATCTAGATATTTTGAATTCAGATATCAAAATTATAGCCCAATAATTATAAGGCAACCCCACTTTTTTTTCTTTTTTTCTTTTTAATTTGGCTTAGGTGGTGTGAGAAAAAAAAAATGACTGTACTGTTGTAGTTTTTTCTACAAACCATATTTAATTCTCAATTTTCATGAGAAAGAGAGTGTAAAATTAAATTTAAACCATTGAAAAAACTAATGTGGTAGTTTTTCCATCATCATTATTGTCATGGTCACCACCACCAATACTATCACCACTATTAATATCGTAGCAGTACTGTTGGCCACTATGATCAAATATATCGATCGCTATTACCATACTTTTTGTAATTTCTATAATACCTTCATTATTTTAAATTTTAAATACTCATTTAAACAGCACTTTATTCTAAAAACTCAAAAAAAAAAAAAAAAAAATTGCAGAAAAAGTACTAAGGTACTTGTGAGGCACTAATGATTTTGGGCTAATGTATCGGTAATCTGACACATGATGTAGTTTAATAATCTGATGTGATTATACAGGCTTTTCAAATTGTGTATTTATATGGCATGAGGAGTTGTTTCGTGGAAAAGTTTCAACCGAATACTTATACCTTCCTTAACTATGGAGATCGACAAAGCGTTTAGCTTGTTGAGATGCTACGTGTCAGCTTATATGATTGCGAAATTTTATTTCATGGTTGGATATTCTAGATGCCATTGTGATGCTACTGGATTTTTTTAGTTGTAATTTTCTGTAGTTATTAAAGGTAAAGTAGCCTAGTCTCACTTTTACATAACATATGTGGCTAGTACACCACTAACGTTATGTTTGGTATACAGAATAACTATTCCTTATAATAATTTTTATTAAGAATAGAAGAAGTGAAATGAATTAGCATTGGAATAGTCATTCTCATGACCATGAGAGAATGACTATTCTTTAAGTTGAGGGAATAGTTATTTTCTCGTGGCTATGATGATGGATATTTCAAATATTAAAGTATATGTATATTTTAATACTAAAGCTATTTTATTTCACTTTTTTAATTCTTAATAAATGATATTCTAAGGAATAACAATTTCTCTTACTAAATGTATCTTAAAGGTCTAACTCTGAAATTTGTTCAAGGAGCATATGACTCAAAGAGGGTTGTTGGAGTCTTCTGTTGTCTGACTAATAAAATGATACAAGGGTAAAAGCGTTTTTTGCAAAGTTTTTTAACCCTTTGATTTTAATGGCCAAAATAAGCAAACGTATTGGGATCCTACAATTTAGGCATTGTCTTTATCTGCGACCCCAGCAATAATGTCTCATTATTAGGGTTATAGCACATTCAAAACACATTATGAGGAAAAATATTCAGAAAGGAACCCACTAATTTTCTGTCACTTGTAAAACAACCTCAACAAGACATATAAGCACAATCCATTAATTAAGCTTAATTATGATATATATAGTACAACAGGCAAATTGACTGATAGTAGTTCAATTCCTATGCTCACAAGCATTATTCTAAGGCATCAGGCTTGAGATATCGTAATTATTTCTCAATAGCTAGGATATTAATCTTAAAATCCATATATAGTAGTTAATTAATTATTTATCTCTTAATTAATTAAGGATAAACCTCAATAACGGATTTCATGCCATATGATGCTACTATTTTATAGCTGCTGAAGCCAGCCTGGCCTCCAAGAAGAGCTTCTCCCATTCTTTCTGGTCTCGCTCTTTTCCGGCGACCAAAACCATCATCAACGTGTCAAAGATGAGCTTTGTTTTAGTAAAATCATCTTCATCCTTTTCCTCGTTTATCACTGCGTCTATGATGATTACCTTTCCTTCCTTACCTTTACTTGTAATGGCCTCTTTGCATCTCTTCAATATGTTCAAACATTCCTCATCACTCCAATCATGCAAAGTACACTGCCAAATATTAGAATCACAATTAATATATCAGACCGGCCGGGGATGTGCCTTTAAAATTATACTCATAACTTCAAAATAATGCTGTAAATTAATCTCAATTTGGGTAAGGGAAAATCAACGACAGCCGACGAATATCAACAACCGATTCCGGCGAATTTTGGCAGACGACAACCTCCGGAAGTGGTAGAGAATAAAAAAAGTTTTCATGGTCAACTGAAAATGTTTTTAGTTTGACCACGATTTTTGGTCATACCAAATACCAATAAATAGGAAAAATATTTTTTAGAAAACATTTTATGTCGAAACAAATAGAACCTAAAAAAAAAAGAAGAAACACCCAAATTTCAAAATAAAATCTCTAGGTGTGATTGGTAACCCCTAGCCTTTCCTCATTTTTTTTTAACCGAAAAAGTTAAAACATTAACAAACAACTTCTTCACAAAAAAAAAACTCAAAACTCATACCACCTTTCTGTCACATTGAAACTTTTTTTCAAAAAAAACGAAAAAACTCGTAAAAAAGAGTTATCAAACACCACCAAAGATCTTGAAAGGACGAAAGTATTTTGCAAACCTTAATGAGAACTGCATCTGCAGAAGGGATAGAGTGAAACATATCACCACCAACATATTTCAAGTTTGAACTCTCCGGCAGGTCGGCAACGACGTGTGGAAGGTCAAACACCGTGCATTTGATGTGAGGGAAAGCCTCAGAAATGATTCTTGCCACTGCATGTCTCATTACCAACATTAACCAACGAGCCCAAACCCTCAAAGATGGGCTTGTAGTCGTCCACCATGAAGCCCATAAGTTGGGAATCACTGGCCATCGCTTCATTGAAAATACAATTATATCCGGGGTTTTGGTTGCAGTAGTTCCATAAACCCATCCCATGCACTTTCTCAAAGGGCGTGAGCTCACTCCCTCGAAGCCATTCCCCCAAGACATGCCAGGGGCTCACCATAACAGGATCAAGCATTGCTAGAACAAAAGGTGACAGGCTCGTCACATTATCTTTCAGGACCAGCCTAGAAGAAGGTGTCAGACCATACGCTTCTTCTTCTTCATTTTCATGAACTTTTGTTTTAGCGAAGAAGCCGGACTGCACCAATAAGCGCATGAGCCTGTGGACGAAGCTAGTTTTGTTGGGATGAATATGAAGCTTAGAGACGAGCTGTTGAAGAGTGAGGGGTTGGCCATGGTTGTGGATTATGTCAGGTATGCCTAGCTGGATGGCGCAGTTAACTGACATGGAATCTACAAAGCCAAATATATATTTATACAAATGAGACTGAACTTGGAATAACTCACTCACACTCACTCCCTGGCTTTCAACGAGATCCATCGATCGATATTTTTGTAATTTGCAGATGATCTCGCTCCACGGTACCACCATCTTGTTATATAGAGGGTTGTGGCTACTGCATTTTTCATTTCAGTGCGTTACAGGGCATACGAGATTTTGATAGGACCAATAATTTAGTCAAGCACGTGTAAATAATTCCAATATAAGAAATAGACAATGATATATATATATATATATCCTTACAAATAACATTTGTGGATTCTTGTAACCTTAGGAAGACTTTAGGAAGACCAATCTCAGATGGTTACTCCCCTGTAACCTTTTTCCCCATTCAATTTCTTTTAACAAAAAAAATAAAAAATAAAAAAAATCTCAAACGGTTACAAAAACTTTGCTGGACTATGCTTGAGCGAGATTGCAGCAGAATTATTGCTTGGCAGAAACGGGCCCCGTAGGGGCCTGTGTGGCCCATGTCCCCTTCCCCATAACTTTTTTTTTTTTAATCCAAATAAAAGGAAAAATCGTTGTATTTCCCCATTCAATTAAAAAATAAAATAAAAAATCTCAGATGGTTACAAAAACTTTGCTGGACCATGCTTGAGCGAGATTGCAACAAAATTATTGCTTGGCAGAGACGGGCCCAGTAGGGGCCTGTGTGGCCCATGTCCCCTTCCCCATAACTTTTTTTTTTTTAATCTAAATAAAAGGAAAAATCGTTGTAAGACGTATGCATCCCAATGATCCCCATGAGACATGTAGGGCTGTTCAAATTTACCCCCCACCACCCACCGCATTCTGCCCGTGTTTCGATCGTCACCGCCCGTCTGCCGCACAGTGGTGGCCGGCAGGCGAAAAAAATTTTTTCATTCCGACTTTTATTGGTCAATAGGCGAAATTGGTTTATTACTGACCGCCTATATATATATATATAGGATTTGAATATATTTCAGGTGAGGAAAAAGGATAAAAAGATCATAGAGGATTTAGGATTGGATGCGGAAGTGATTGCTCGGTGAAATTGGTTGATGCTTCCGATTTGTTTACTTGTAAACCTTATTGTGCGGTTTACGGCATTGCTGATGAGCAAACTTAGGGTGCGTTTGGGTAAGCGATTTCATAGATAATAAGTGTGATTTTAAATCAAATCGCAAAAACTAAATTGTTTGGGAACTACGTTTTTAAAAAATTGCGATTTCTAAACGCAGAAAATTTGCGTTTTCAAATCGCAGCTAAGAGGGTGCTTTTTTGAAAACGCAGAATTTTAAATGCTAAACTGCGATTTTAAAGGCCAAGCTGTGATTTTGCCAAACATTTAACTGCATTTTTAAAAATCACGTTTTTAAATCGCACTTTTTAAAATCGCTATTTTTAAAATCGCATTTTTTGAAATCGCAATCCCAAACAGGCCCTTAGTTGAAGGACGTGGTGCATGAAGAAGGAAATGAGAGGCTCAGTTCAGACTTAGCTGATGGACTTGAATGGGTTCAGAAGGTTGAACTGAAATGAAAGGCTATGATGTTCTAAGATGATCCTACAGTGGAGACATGGTTTGGGAATGAGTGAAGTCAGATTTGGGGAGGTGTGCTTCAATCATAGGAAGACGTGCTGCCTTATCTCCTTATATAGTAGTGCTAGGCGTCTGTTTCTCCTTTTTAAAAAAAAATAAAAATTTTAAAAAAATCACTTTTTTTTCATAAAAAACAAGTGTAAATTTGTATAATTCCCACTTTATTTTTTCCTATGGCTATAAAATGAGGATGAAATAAGCCTGAACCTATTTTTTGTTAAAAAAAAATTGTTATTTTTTTAAGGATAAAAAAATAACAAAAAATATTTTTTTTTAACAAAAAACAGGTTTAGGCTTATTTCACCCCCATTGTATAGCCATAGAAAAAAATAAAGTGGGAATTAAACAAGTTTACACCTTTTTTTTATGAAAAAAAGTGATTTTTTTTTTAATTTTAATTTTTTTTTTAAATAAAGAAACGGACGATAGATGTCCGTCTAAGACAGACGTCTATCACTACTCGTCCTCATATGAGTCAGACTCCCTCTTATCCTCACCTACACGTTTTGATGGTAGTGGTTAGTTGATGGGCTTTGTTTGTATTTTGTTTGGGCTTTACTTGTTGTGTTGCTTAGTTGTATTTTAGCAAATGGGCCAGCTATTAGCCAGCTATAAATGAGTAAGGTGTTAGGGTTTATAAGTTCAGTTTTGACCTATTTTGTGACTCAAAAAATGCACAAATCGCAAGGCCATAACTTGAAAATTGACCTAAAAAGCGAATAGGTCAGCCCAACCGAACTAAAAATTTGGCCCGATTCAACGGACATTTTCGACCGCCAATTACCAATAAAGTCGGTAATGTTGGTAGGCGAAACAAGCCCACATGCGGTAAAATCGGTACAATTTCTAACATTACTGACTGTGGTTTGGTAAAACGCGAAAATATTATTTTCGACACCGACTTAACCGACGAACACCCCTAAGACGGAGTGACGGATAAGGATTTGATAGGACCAATAATTTAGTCACGTACGTGGATTTAGGAGGACCATGCAATTAATCTATGTTACAACAACTTTGCTCTACGATAGATAAAAATTAAAAATAAAAAAAAAAAAACTTTGCTTTGCGATCACTTGAGCGAGATTGCAGGAGAATTATTCCTAGGCAGAGACGGGCCCAATAGGGGCCTGTGTGGG